>OVAP01001669.1:0-22705 GCA_900406295.1 Aurinia saxatilis | reverse complement strand
CCATATATCTTGGTTTCTGGTGAATCAAGTCAATGATAGTCTGCTGTTTTGAATGCTTGTTGATGTTCTTGTGTTGTATTTGTCATGTGTTGATAGCTGATTTTAACTAGTAAATTTAAGAATATGAATTGTTGCATAAAATGTGTTAATTGAGTGTTGTAAACTGAACTGGTCGGGATATGATATCCAAGAAGGTTATGATTACCCGGATCTANATCCAAGAAGGTTATGATTACCCGGATCTAGGAATCCGAAGGGATCTGGTATCCAATAATAATACCCGGATTTGGTATCCAAAAGGTCCGGTTCTGGTAACCGAAGGGATTTGGTATCCACTAATGGCTTTTATTTGTATTATTTAATAAAATTCTGAAACTGCATGTGGTTTTGTTATTTTGTGTCTCTATGCATTTGATGATAGAATTATGATTTGCTTATAGTTGTTAGCACGGTTTTCTATCTTGTCTTGCCTAGCTGGTTGCTTATGTATTGGTGGATGTGGTCACTGAGTAACTTTGAGTTGCTCACCCCTCTTCTTCCCATGTTTCAGATTTAAGAGATTTGAGTTCACTGTGTTAAAGCTAGTGTTTGAGTTGTAAAAGAGGGCACCAAGGCTTCGATGACAATTGTTGTGAACTTGAGCTGAACTTTGTGTTCGGTAATTGTTCTTAACACCTAGTCTCTTGCGTGTTCTGAGAGCCCAGGTGTTACACATCTTCTCCAATTTGTCTCCCTCAAGCTCTCATTTGTCTCTGATTTCAAGCCTCAGGCATCGACCAATCTCTCTTATTTTTGCTCCACAACTTCTGCAAAAGTCGTGAAGAAGAAGATCTCGTCGATTTGGGAAAAAAATTGCAGATTCCGATTTATCCTTAACCGATCAATTGAACCAGAAATTGCCTGTTCAATTTCTAAACCAACCAATTAGACTATAGGTTTAATACCCTTAACCAATCCAGTTTTCTCCCCAAAACCAACCCTAAAATTCTATTATTTTGCTCCCTAGTCTAAATACTATTCAATGTCGTTTTTTTTTAACTTAACATGATCAAATACTCTAAACTTTTGTAATATTTTGTTCTTGTTCTTAAAATTCAAAGATTTGATTTTTTGTTTTACAAAATATTAATCTTTTTTCTTAATCATGTCTAGTCTTTTAATTTCTCTTGTTTCTATAGTTATGTGTGAGTAGTTTCTCTAATGATTGATGAGTTTGGTAGATTAATGGATGATTAGTGGTTGATCTTGTGGAATTGGGTTAGTATTGATGTTTCCTTAAAGGGTTTAATGTTAAAAAATCCTTTAAGTCGATTTTTGTTTTGCAAACTTACTGATATATTGCGTTTTTAACTCTTTCTAACCTTTTTCAACTGTTTTTCGAGTTTTTAGTGTCATTTTAGAGTCTTAATAGGTACAAACACGTTGGGGTATGGATTAAAGCTTCAAGATGAAGTTATAAGCAAAATTGTGAATAAAATCTGATTTTAGGATGGATGGATCGATCCATGTGCTGTCGAGATGTATTTTTGGAAACTTGTCAATCATCAGATTGACAAAAACTTACCTTATTTTGGTGGATGCTGCACGAAAACCCTGGAGTATAAAGCCATTTCTGAGCCCCTAAAACATATTATGCAAGTTTTTATTCTATTTTTTTAGATCTAAAACATTTTGGTTCATTGTTCTTCATTTTTCCTTGAGATTTTGTGATTGTTTCTAGGAGATTCCTTGGAGGCTGTCATTTCCCTTTCATTCCTTGCATTCCCTACTATTGAGAAGTGTTCTTGAACCCTTTCTTCTTTTGTATTTTCATATTTTTATCATTAATAAAGTATTATTCAGTATTTCATTGGTTTTTTATTATGTTCATCATTTCATATTGTTTTCTTGTTAGTTTAGTCATGTGTGAGTAGTTAGGTTGTTAGATTTATGGAGGTCATGGATTGTTAAGTTAGTAACTGGATGTAAATAGGTAGATGTGTAGAAAATTCCCTCCTAATAAAATCTTAAAGCCTAAACTAGAAATGATTCACATAGTTTATGTTCATAGGAATTCCTATTAAACGAAAGTGTAGTTGGAGTCTTGAAACCTTTTTAGGAGCCCAGATTGTCCTTAGCCAACGAAAGTTGATGCTAAGGCAAGTTGTGAACAAATCAAATCTGCTCTAGTAAAGTTCCCTAGCTAGTTTAAATCCAAATGAAAGTTTAGGCATTTAAGTAGTTAAGAAAAGTGATTGGTACCACGAAAGTGGACAAATCTAGAATTATATTTGAGTTGGAATTGAGTTGAATTATAATGTGAATAAACATCCAGTTTAGTTTTAGACAATCCATTGATCATCCCTAGGTCTAGCATTTTTATTATCATTGAATTTAAAACCCATAAAAAAATTAGAAACCAAACAAAAACCCTTTGAATATTTGGTTTAACTTGATTAATTAAATTAATAAGTTACAGTGTAATCACTGGGATCTGTGGATTTCGATCCTTACTACTGCATTGATACATTGTAGTTGTCAAGGTCTTTTTAAGTGAAAATAGACAACTTATTAAGTGGCGTCGTTCCCGAGTCCCACCATTTTACCTGTTAGTGACAAATTTATATTAAGTCTAAATCATTTACTAGTTCTTTCTTGTTTTTGTTTCCACATTGTTGTTACAGGTGCATGACCAGAAGCCGAACACCACAAGAATCTTTAGAAATCCTGTCCGGCGACGAGCTTGCAAGAAGGGAAAGAGTCAACAGAAAGAAACGGTCGAATCCTGTCACAATGGGTGACAATCTCGACAATGTAGCTTTTCAAGAGCAACTGACGGCAATGCGTTTGTAAGTAGAGGCTCTCCAGTAGCAGGCCCGCCACCGTCCACAACCAACACTCAGCGGCGCGGACAAGCCACACACATTCTACAGAAACCGCTTAGCAATTGTTCCTCCACCAATGGTGAGGCAGGACTATGACATCAAGGACCAGCGCCATTCTGCGGTCTTTCAAATGAGAATCCCATGGAGTACATTGAGCGTATCGAGCAAATCACCAACCTGACTAAGGCCAAGGGTGTACCACTAGACTCTGTCCACTGCAAACTCTTTGAGTTGTCACTGTCTGGAAAAGCTCTTTCATGGCTCAAGTCATTCGCAACAGAGTGCGTAGTTGGATGGGAAGCAGCCCGCAATGTCTTCATTGACAAGTTCTAAACCAAAGCTAAGACTGTAGTTTTGAAGGCCAAGATTTCCACCTATTCTCAGCACTCAGGAGAGTCCTTTTGTGAGGTGTGGGAGAGGTTATGTTCCTACCGCCGAGACTGCTCCCATCACAGTTTTAGTGAGACGCAACTGCTTATAATTTTTTATGATGGTTTATCTTGGGAATTTAGAGGTTAATTGAACTGTGCTAGTAACATAAATTTTATGTCTCGTAGTATTGCAGATGCTTTGGAATTGATCGAGAACATGGCTGAGAGTTCTTCAGAGAGGAGCCCAGAATATGACTGAGGCTAGAAGGTTTTTTTGGTGGAGGCATAGCAGATAGTAGAACTAACCGAGCAAATCAGTTTACTTGTGAAAGCAAACCAGCGCGGCGTAAACTCCTGTGATAGAGAAGGTGGTCATGTACCTTTTGAGGAGAATGTGATGGGAGAAAATGATGATGAAGAGGAGTGTAACTATGTCACTGGCCATGGGTACAAACAATAATGTAATCCCAACTACAAGCACCCTAATCTCTCCTACCGCAGCACAAACGTCAAAAACCCACAAGATCAGGTATATCCGCAAAAAAATGCGGCTGGTTCTAACAATGCTTAGTGTCATTTTAGAGTCTTAACAGGAGCAAACACGTGGAATATAGATTTGAGCTTCAAGATAGAGTTGTGAGCCACAAAGTGGAGAGATTGTGCATGGTTATAGGCCGGATCGATCGTCCCTACGTGATCGATCGATCCATGATCACTCAACATCCGCGAGCCATTTGCAGATCGAGCTGCATGAGAGGAACGGTTGATCTGAGCATGGATCGATCAATCCATACATGGATCGATCGATCCGTTGCCCGCGAGCACCATTTTTGGAAAGATGAATCAGATCAATTCTTGCCTTATCTGAAGAGATTACACACATTTTTGCTCCCCTATATAAAGGGTTTGAGCCCCATAAACCCTAGAACATGTTTTTCCTTTCATTTCTTAGATATAAAACACTTTGGTTTCGTTTTGTTCTTCATTTGCTTAATTGTTCTTGAGATTTCCTTGAAGGGCTTGCAACTTCTTGTCACTTCATTCACTTAATATTGTTGAGAAGTGCTCTTAAACACTTGTAGTTCTTTATTTTCATTTTTATATCGAAGTTGTATTCAGTTATTGAGTGTTGATTCATGTCTCTTTATTTACTTTGTGTTATTGTGTTTTCAATGATGTGTGAGTAGTTTAGTAGTTAGATTTAGGGGAATCATGGTTGGATAGGCTATTAGTTGGATGAAAATAGGTTAATCATTAGAATAGCTTCCTCCTTGTGGTGCCTTAAGGCTTAGACTAACTTGATCACCTAGTTTATGATCATAGAAACTCCTATTAAACGAAAGTGTAATAGGTTTCTTGACAGCCCATTTAGGAGAGAAAAATGTCCTTAGCCAACGAGAGTTGATGCTAAGGCATTTTGTGAACACATTAAACCAGAACTAGAAATGCTCTCTAGCTTAGTTAAACCCAATTGAGAGTTTAGGTGTTTACTTTGCTAAGAGAAGTAATTGGTACCACGAAAGTGGACCAATTTATAATTTTGTCTAAGTTGGAGTTTGTGCCATTTAGAACCTGAATTGTCATCCAGTTAGTTCAATTATCTGCTATTGATATCTCCTAAGTCTAGCGTTTCCTCCCCATTTGAATTTGAACAAGTAGAAATTAGTAAAACCAACAAAAACCCAATTGCATTCAATTTAGCTTGATAAAATAGTTAGTAAGACATAGTGTAGACGCTGGGACTTGTGGATTTGATCCTTCAATACTGCATTGATACATTGTAGTTGTCGAGGTCTTTTTAAGTGAAAAGATACCAACTTATTACCTCATAGACACAACAATCACTAAAGGCGACAAAGTTCGCCTAAGTGGCCCTATCAACGCATAAAAGGCGTACAAGTCAAGCTACGTGACTTAAAACAAAGCGTTTAGTGGGAGGCAACCCACTCGGTAGATTTTTCTTTCTTATTTTATTTTATTTTTCTTTTTAATATTAATTTTTAGCTTTGGTTTTAAGTGTTACAGTAAAAAAAAAAAATAGGGGTCGGATCGATCGATCCTTCAATGGATCGATCGATCCATGTTATACACTCGCTAAACTCGGAAGATCCGTAGATCGACCAAGAGGAGAAGGATCGATCACACCATCACGGATCGATCGATCCTCAATGGATCGATCGATCCATGACAACACGAGCAAAAAACGCGGACAACTTAGAGATCGATCAGCAACCTCCGGATCAACCGATGGAAACACGGATCGATCGATCCGTGGATCGATCGATCCGTGCACAGGTATGGTTTACACAGATTTTATTCCAAACCAAGCTCATTCTGAATCAAAAATCCTTTTTCTCCTCTCTTTGCTCCTTTTTGGCGATTTTGGGGGAGAAACTTTGATTCCTCTTAACTCCCTCATTACTTGTCCAACCTTGTTGATTATTAACCCTAATCCACTTGATTTTTTGTGCTTAATGTGATTCTACACTCCATTCATTCATCCAAGAAAGGTAAGTCACTCAAATCTCAATAATAACAGACGAATTTGAAGAACTAGGTTTGATAATTCCAGTTTTGATTCATGGGTTTTTAGGTTGCTTATTGGTTATATTAGGCATCCTAGGATGTTTTTATGCCTTACCCATGTCTTAATTGTCAAATTTGGAGTTTTGAAAAAATCCCTGTTTGGATATGGACACACAACAACACATTCACGTGACCGTAAGCTCTCTAGGATACGAAATCTCGTGATTCGAGTGACCGCAAAGATAGTAGGGAGCTTGTTTATGGCAAAGAGGAGGCTGGTTCACTTACGGATCCAGAGATGGTTCTCCTACACTATGGCCTGCCTCGTTCGATCGATGAAATCAACCCTCATAAGACCCGACGCAGAATCCCGAAAGATCTGGACACAAACCTGGGATACAAATTCGCCGAGATGCTCGTGAGCAAGAAGTCGCGTGGGATCAACATCTCCAAAACCAAGGATGAGTTCTTAGTTAATATACTAACTCCTATTTTCTTGAAGAGTGGAGTTCATTTGAGTACAGAACCAGCACCTAGGACGGAGGTAGCAGTCTTTAATTCTGACTACTTCAAGACAACACTTATTCTGAAGGGTGATCTCCAGACCTATACATTCACCGACTTCGAGGGAGTCACCAGATATGTCAAACTGCCCGTTGAAGGCCTGACTACACCATCCACCAGAGCAGCGCTCACATTCCGTGTCCCTCCGTACCTCCTATGTGACCCACCGCGAGCTTCTACTAGACGCCGAGCTCCACCTGCCATACCTGTTACACCACCTCAGACCTCCTTTGTAGACTACGCCTTGCCACCTTACACTGGTGAGTATGATCTTGATCCTTTTCCTTCAGGTGCTTCCGTGAAACAGCGACTAGACCACATTCTAGAGAACCAGCACCGTCAGCAGTCCATGTTGACAAGGATGTGGGGAGCCATGTCCAAGATTGTATGCGGTGAAGGATCATCAGCACGTGACATTGTAGACCCCAGCGGCGAAACCCATGACGATGAGGTCACAAATGATGAGGCCATTCCACACACGAGAGCTCTTCGTGAAGCTTGACAGCAAGCCACCATGACCCCGCTGTATCATTTCTTTTTCTATTCTTTTATTTTATCTCTTTCTTTTTATTTGTCGTATCTTTCTCTGCTCTTATTTTCACACTGGAGACGGTGTGATCTAAGTTTGGGGGAGGGTACAAGTGTGTGACTAACTTCGTTTATTCTTTAGTTTTTCTTTTCTTGAGTCATTTTTACTGTTTTTCTTTGAATGGATTTTTATTGTTCGAATTTTTATGAGTAGAAAAACGCTTTTTCCAAAAACTTGAACTAGGGGACAGTATTGATGCTAGTATTTGTTTTTGGGATATGTTGTTCATTTGTGCCATTCATTGACTTGCGAAATTCGCACATGTTTTTAATTTAGCACCCTTTCCAATAAGTGTTCTTGTCAGTGTGAAATCTCGTTTGAATTGATGCCTTCCCTATATTATCGAATTTAATTGAATTTAATTTTTCTCATCTATGGCTTTTTTATCACATGCATGGATTTTATACTTTCAACGTTTTACCAACCTCCTTCATTTCTGATTTTTAAAACCCCAAAATATTAAAATCCCAAACTCTTTTTAAACCAATAAACACTTTCTAGAGTGAGGAATTTTCTGAAAATATTTCATGTGTAAAAGCCCGTAATATTAGAGTGACAAGTTTNGTTTGGGGGAGTTGGAGTTGGAAATAGAGGATTGGAATGTGGTTGGAAATAGAGGATATATTTTTACCTAGAAGAACTCATAACTTGGAATCACTCTTTTAGCATTTATGTTAATAATGTTTAATTACGTTCAAAAAAAAAAAACGAAAATTACGAAAATTATTGTTCTGTTAGCTAAAGAGTGATTAGAAATTTTATGTTTTGAGACTTCTCTAGGATGGATAGATTTGAAGGAGATGATGAGGTTTTGGTTGAGGTAGTGATGATTTGAATTTTCAAGAATTGGGAATGGGTAGATGGAAGAAATTTCTTGTATGCATCAATTGCTCTTTTCTTTCACTTGTTATTGCATAATGATAACATTTCGTTTTCTTGAGAGTTAGTGACCGTTTGAATTTTTGAAACACTTAACCACATGCATTTGAACTTTTCCCTCTTTGAAACAAATGTTGTGATCAATTGTCCATTTTTGAGACTGCGCATATTGTTTAATTGAATGTAAAGGGAAGGTGAATAGGAATCGAGTGAGATCATTGGCATTGGACTTAAAGATAAAATTGGAGCAGATTGGGGTGTTTTAAGCTTGAATGGGTAAAGGTTTCGCTTGTCAAAGATTAACGTTAATTCGAATCCGTCCTTAGAACTTAGAATGCATGCTTTATAGCTTTGATTTCCCACCTTCAAACCCTTCTCTCTTCTTTAACCTTTGTCGTTTGCTTGCGGACAAGCAAAGGTTAAGTTTGGGGGAATTGATATATTGGCAAGCAAAAGTTAAGTTTGGGGGAATTGATATATTGCGTTTTCAACTCTTTCTAACCTTTGTTTTCAACTATTTTTCGAGTCTTTTAGTGTCATTTTAGAGTCTTAATAGGTATAAACACATTGGGGGTATGGATTTGAGCTTCAAGATGAAGTTATAAGCAAAATTGTGAAGAAAGGCTGATTTTAGGATGGATGGATCGATCCATGTACTGTCGAGATGTATTTTTGGAAACTTGTCAATCATCAGATTGACAAAAACTTACCTTATTTTGGTGGATGCTGCACGAAAACCCTTGAGTATAAAACCATTTCTGAGCCCCCAAAATAGATTATGCGAATTTATTCTCTTTTTTTAGATCTAAAATATTTTGGTTCATTGTTCTTCATTTTTCCTTGAGATTTTGTGATTGTTTCGTTGAGATTCCTTGGAGGCTGTCATTTCCCTTTCATTCCTTGCATTGTCTACTATTGAGAAGTGTTCTTGAACCCTTTGTTCTTTTGTATTTTCATATTTTGTCATTAATAAAGTATTATTCAGTATTTCATGGTTTTTTTTATTATGTTCATCATTTCAAATTGTTTTCATGTTAGTTTGGTCATGTGTGAGTAGCCAGGTTGTTAGATTTAGGGAGTTCATGGATTGTTAAGTTAGTAATTGGATGTAAATAGGTAGATGTGTAGATAATTTCCTCCTAATAAATCTTAAAAGCCTAAACTAGAATTGATTCACCTAGTTTATGTTCATAGGAATTCCTATTAAACGAAAGTGTAGTTGGATTCCTGAAACGTTATTAGAAGAGCAGATTGTCCTTAGCGAACGAAAGTTGATGATAAGGCAAGTTGTGAACAAATCAAATCTGCTCTAGTAAAGCTATCTAGCTAGTTTAAATCCAAATGAAAGTTTAGACATTTAAGTAGTTAAGAGAAGTGATTGGTACGACGAAAGTGGACCAATCTAGAATTATATTTGAGTTGGAATTGCGTAGAATTAGAACTTGAATAAACATCCAGTTTAGTTTTAGACAATCCATTTATCATCCCTAAGTCTAGCATTTTGATTATTATTGAATTTAAAACCCATAGAAAAATTAGAAACCAAACAAAAACGCTTTAAATATTCGGTTTAGCTTGATTAATTAAATTAATAAGTTACAGTGTAATCGCTGGGATTTGTGGATTTCGATCCTTACTACAGCATTGATACATTGTAGTTGTCAAGGTCTTTTTAAGTAAAAATAGACAACTTATTACTTACCCTCAGCGTTGGAAAAATGCAAAACAAACCTTCAACTCAACGAAACCGTGCAAAATAACCCTTCAATTTGATTTTTTTTTTTTTTTGGAAATTCGCCCTCCAAGAATCCTTTCTCCTTTGTCTTAACAACCTCAACCGTTTCTGGTTCATATTCCTTGGACTCTCCTTCGACCCACGAGCTTTCTCACCAACATCTTTGAGCTCCTTTCCACTCCTTAGTGTAATCATATGACAATGAGATTTGGGGTTAGTCTCGGGTTGGGATGGGAAAGAACTCATAGGTTGTTTTGATGATCATGAAGCTTGAGCATTTTATTCTTCCAACCTTTCTATCCTCACTTGCATCTTCATAAACTTCTTTTGAGTTTCTCTGTGGAATTCAACTTGAGCAAGTTGAGACTTAATGAAGCTATCAATAATGCCTTGAACATTTCCTTAGCCCCACCATCATTCGAAGAACCACCTTGAGATTGTGGAAAATTTCCACATTGGACGTTGTTGCCCCTCGGAAAGTTCCCTTGATTAAAACCTTGGCCTTGGAAATTGTTGAAGTTGCCACCTTGAGGCCTTGGATTGAATTTGTTCCTTTGAGACTGGTTGAAGGGCTTGTTGTAGTTGTTAACATAGCTACAATTTTCTTTGTTCTCCATTGATTGCTCATAGTTGCTTATGTCACAACCTTCTTGATAAAGCTCTTGTTGAGTCCCTTGTGTGTTATCATCAACAAAAGACACATGCTTTTAACCACCTCCCAATACTCGAGCCAACTTATCAATATTCTCATTGAGCTCCTTAAGCTTCCCATCACTCACACTCGAGCCAACGGCTTGTGTAGATCGATCAAAGTCTCCATCGGAGTAAGCATCACTTAGAGAAAGGTTCTCTATCAAGTTTTTGGCTTACTCTAGTGTGACTAGCAAAGTTTCCACTGCTAGCCATGTCGAGAGCTCTTCTCACTTCATTGTGAGCTCCTCGATAAAAGATCAGATTTTCTTCTTTTGAGACTCCATGGTGTAGGCAACTTTTAGTGAGACCCTTGAGCCTATCCCATGCTTTGCTTAGGCTTTCTCCTCCTCTTTGTTTGAAGCTTTGAATCTTGATTCTAAAGCGATTTGTCTTTTGCTTGGGAAAGAATGTCCTCGAGAATCCGTCTTGACTTCCTTCCATTTAGTAACTTTCTCCGATGGGACATTCCGTTCCTAATAAGCAGCTTTATCTTCCAAAGAGAAAGGGAAGAGGATCATCTTCATGGTGTCCTCGGGAACACCATTGACCTTCAAGGTCCTAGTACTCAAGTGTTTAAAGCAATCCAAGTGTTCCAAAGGACACTAAACACTATGTCCCTTGTAAGTAGATCACTCAACCAAGCTAAGCATAGAGGATTTAATTTCAAAATTGGGGTTGGGAACGGTAGGAGGGATAATACCTAAGCTTACTTCTCGAGTATTGGGCTCATAACACTCTCCAATAGGTCGATCTCTTCGTCCATTTCCATTTGGAGGAGGCAACTCTTGCCTTTGATCACCCATTTCTTCTTGATCAAAGTTCTCAACTATCTCTTCAATCACTTCCTCAACAAATACATCTTCTTCAATACCCAAACTACTCAAGTGATCTATTCGTTCGCGATCTCTTAACTCTCTAGCTTCTCTTCGATGTTCCCTTTCCAACCGTTGCAAATCCGGATGCAAATTAACAATTGGTCCTTGTGGATTGCCTCGGTCCATACACCTTGAAAAACAAAGCAAAGACAAGCAAAAGGAAAACTATTATTATAGGGGAAATGAAAATAAAAGAAAATAAAGGCAATAGACGTTCGAATTTAAAGTCTTAAAGTCTAAATAAAATTTCTTCCTTAAGCAACACCACCATTGATAAGCGGCTATTCGTGTGTCGTTTGTAGCTTTACCAAAACCATAAGCTAACCACAAGACACTAAATGTGATTGTAGTATAGTTTAGGATCGAATCACTAGGGGAGAATGACTAACACATTATGCACATTAAATCATAATTATGCTAAAGCAATCAAGTGTGTTTGGTTTAGTAACAAGCAAAGAAAACAATAGACATGAAATAAACAATAAAGCAAGTAAAACAAGGCAAGAAATCAATAAAGATAGATATTGATCAATGGGTAATGGCACTAACGATAATGGGTAATTAGTATTGACCTTGTGGAGGCTAGTTTACAAGCATGATACACAATCCTGGGCAAAGTACCTCTAATCTATAGATTAACCCAAATATTTTTTGTGTTAATCCCTTTGGAGATCATCAATTTGACTAATTTCTCAAATGCCAAATCAATGAAAACCAAGAAAGAAAACTTAAGCCCATTCAACCACTAAACACCTTAACTCATTCCTCAATGGCTATGTCAAAGCAAAGCATAATGTTCATTCAAGCATTTCATGAAACACTTGTTAGGTGTGAGAAAACCTATGATCTATTCCTAATGGATTAGAGTAGAAATAGCATTAATCACACAAGATGTTTGTTTAAGGAAACAATAGAAACTAACTCTAATCCAAAAGATCAACACTAATCACACATTAATCTACCAAACCCATCAATCAATAGAGAGACTACTCACTCATAATCATAAAATCAAAGGAGACTAAGATAATAATAATCATAATCCTGATTAAAAGAAGAGATTAAAAGTTTCTAAAACCAATAATCAAATCTTTCAACCTTAAGAATAAGATCCAAGAGGATTACAAGAGAGACTTATGTGGTTTCTCTAAAGATAAGACTTATCCTCTAAAAAGTGATAGCAAAAAGGTATTTAAAGATAAGAAGGAGAAAGTCAACATAATTAAGATAAGGTTAACAAAATAAAAGGAATGGAAAATACGTGCACTGAGATTGTGCTGTCAGATCGAACGAGTGCCCGATCTCAATGCACAAAGATTTTGCAATTTTGTGTGCGTGAGATCAGGTGACTATCCGATCCAGCCCTTCTTTCTTCTTCTCAATATTCGAAAGACACATTACAAGAGTACCCACTTTTATCTTCAATAAATGTTTTGATAAATCCACATTTTCAAGTGGATCTTCATCTTCAATACGAGGGGGGCGGGGGTTATTGCGAGATGAACTCTCAGAGACTTTTAAATTTTTGAGAATTTACTAGGAGATAGATTTTTGAATTCTTAGTAAAATCATTTGTTATTGGAAGATAGATTATTAATTTCTTACTGAAATCCCTTGTTATTCAAAAAGTTTATAATTACAGATTCTACAATTTCATTAAACTCTACTGTAACTGGGACATATGTTCTTTGTAATTTTACTGATTAAAAAAAAAATGAAAATCTCATGGTTACCCATGAGATTCTTAGAATTGTTATCACTAAGCTTTTTAAATATCGGAAATTCTACAAATCTCTCAACTTTTAAATTGTATAAACTCTACACAAATTCTACTCCCAATAACAGCCCCTCATTTTGTTCGAGCTAAGACAAAACATTTCCCCGCCTGCCAAATTTTATATTTGTATTACAAATTTTATACTAATTTATAAATTAAGATATGTAAATTGACATTCAAATATACAGATAAAAATATTTAATTTAATCATCTATGATATTTTTATAGTCAAAGGAAATATAAAATAGATTAAAGTGATACTTAATAATATTTTTAACATGTCGTTATTCACCTTATCAACTTTGTCATTTGTAAGGTGAAGTATTGTTCGATCTTTGTAATAAATTAAGTCTTTAGATGGTTTTAATTTATCTTTGTAAACTGCTTGAGCAATACTTTCAAAAGGATTTCTAGAACTTGGTACCAATAAATCTTCTGGAATGTCTATCTCTTTGAGCCCATCATGTGGTTGATCAATTTTTCCCACACCAACATCAAGAATCCATTTAGAGAGAGCTTGAACTTCTGTATCATCTTCTGTTGAAAGGCTTTTTTTCAATTTCATATTTTTGGTAAGCTGCAAGACCTTGCAATTTAGACTCGCGAGAAGGGTTTGTGATCTAGCTCCTCCATTATAATGTGTAAAATATGTTCCAAATCGCCTCCCCCATACACCACAACCTTACCACAAAAATCTTTATCCTCCTTTTCTGGAATAATATCCCGTAAGCTCCAATCTAATCCTTGAAACAATTCCTACTCATCGTGGGAGCTTTCTCCCACAATATGAGACTTGCCTCCCTCATGAAGTTTTGAAAGATCTGATCTTGAAGTCATATTGTAAGAGGTGAATTAATCTGGATTGATTGAGATTCTTAGCCTGGAATGAGTTATTCGACCACCCGGTAACACAAGAGCCGCAATTCCTCTTGATATCGTGTAAACAAAAATGCAGCCTATGGAATGAATAGCTGGAGAATGTATACTCCATATAAATTTATTCTCGTACCTCCCAAACTATATACGAACAAAATTCCACTGTATCATTCATGACGGAATCTAATCTCCTTGAAACCAGCTCGTTGTTCATCGATGATCATTCCAAGTAATCTCTGATGTTCCTTTGCCTCGTCAACCATGTTGTAATTGATGTAACTAACAACACACTAGTTGTTATAGTTTAGTATATAATTGAACTCCAAGAAGAATGGAATTGACCTCACTAGGAAAGAAAAAAATTTAATTAAGCAAAGGAAAATAGATTTTAATAAGTTTTTCAATAGTTTAACAAGTTACTAATTAAATAAGTAAACCAACCACTTAAGCAGGTAATAAGCGATTACAGAAATTTAATAAAAAAACATTGGCGCTTGAGTCTAGAAATGTGATCAAGGCTCATCGATGATTAAAAAATGGTGGTTGAATACTATTTAAGCACAATCCTAGGCATTGAAACACTAATTATTGACTAATCCAATTTTGTGAACTTAATCACTTTACTAATCTAGCAATTTCACTAATCTTTCAATTGCAAAATTACTAACCAGTAAGTATTAATAGACCAAGCTCAATATACCACTATTGTTGGTTAGGGAAGAAAAATAAAGTAAAACATCTTTCAGGCATTTTATCGAACACTTTTGGGGATAATCAACCTAGAATCTTGACTTAGAGAGTATCAAGTCTAAGATAGCATTGATCACCACTTACTTAATGAAACTAAATAAATAGTTGTTGGGTACTAATTAAATACAATCATATGCAAGGAAATCACAAACTATAGATTAAGACATTTGCATGATCGTAATCACTTTGTTGATTAGCATAGCTCCCTAGTTTCCAATTGTGAATTTACTAATCTCCAAGAAAGAAAAATAAATTCCATATACCACTAAAACACCTTAAAATTATTTATCAATCAATAAGGAAGCAAAACTAAACAATTTAATCTTTCGAGCATTTCATTGAACTACTTTGGGGCAAGACAAATGCATATGTTCTAACCTAGACAGACCAAGTTTAAGCTAGCATTAGGAACCAAATTGTTTAAGGAAACACTGATCAACCATCTAAACACCTAAATCTACCAAAACTCAAGAACCAACTAAGAATCTACTCACACATAACTAATGGAACAAAAGCAATAAGATAAACCAGATTAAACATAATTAAAACGAGATTACAAAGATGATTAAGCCAATAATCATAATCTTAAAATCCCAAAAACAAAGTGTATCTAAAATATATATAAAGATTTTAGGGTTCTAAAAAAGGGAAAAGTAGAAAATGGCTTAATTTGGTGTGATGATTTGCTAAGCACACAAATTAAAACCTTCTACCACCTAATAACTCAGTTAAGTAGTTGTAATATAGCCTAAGGATCGATCCACAAGGAAAAAAAAGAGATTAACCCACTAAGTACAATAGAATCTAACTAAGCAGCATAACCAATTTTTTTTTTTCAATTTATAAAAAGCAACTTTATCTAAGTGATCAAAGCAAATAAAACAAACAAGAAAATTAACAAGTAAAGATAATTAAGGAAATTAAAAAAAAAGCAAGTAACAAATGATTAAACAATTCAAGTAAGAAGTGTTGGTCCTTGAGTCTAGCAAGTGATCTGGATAGGTTGACAACTAATTAATACTGATGTGGGTACTAATTAAGTTCCGTTTTTGGCAAAGAGACACTAATTATAGATTAACCCATTTTTGTGATCTTAATCCCTTTACTAATCTAATAATTTCACTAATTTTCAAAATACAAAATTACTTATTAATAAGTATTTACTAATCAAACTTAATAAACCATGAGAAAATTGTATAAATAGGGTTCTTTTTTATCCCATCTTTCTACAACTAGGTCTTTTTTACATAAGTATGCACAATTAGGTTTATTAATAATGAAAATCCAATTATGCCCTTAAAATAATGTGAAACAATTTATTTTCCTTTTAAAACATATTATTGTTGCTTAAGAGAAATTTTGATAGAAGATGATAAAAAACGATGACAGGAGACGAATAAGAGAGACGATCGATGATTCCTTGGCAATTGTTTTTTACTATTATTATTTAAACGATATTAATAAATTTAGATACTTATAAATATAGATATTAAGAGATTTTCTCATTATAATTATGGAAATATTGATAAATTCGAAATTTTCTCATAAATACGCATTAAACACAAATTTTACATTTTTATAAAATGTATTCTAAACTTTTCAGACTATGTATTATAAACTTTTTAGAACATTAAGACAATATAGAAGACGTATTCTAAATTTTTTAGAACATTAAGACTAGATAAAAGACGTATTATAAATTTTTTAAAACACTAAAACTAGATAGAAGACATATTCTAAATCTCTTAGAACATTAAGAATAGTTAAAAGATGTATTCGAAATCTTTTAGAACATTAAGAGTAGTTAGAAGACGCCTTCTAATTATTTCAGAACATAAAACCTAGTTAGAATACGAATTCTAAATTATTTAGAACATGGAATTCAGACATAAAACGAATTTAAAAAAAATCTATATATATTAAAATTGTTGTTCATCCTTATTTTCACATATTTCTTTTCTTTTTTAAGTTTTCTAATATAATATAGAAATCTAAAAGATTATATAGGTCCATATGTGTAAAAAATACAAAAAGATATAGTTGTAAAAGGAAGGGGAAAAAAAACCCTTTTGTACAAAAAACCCCATAAACCATTAATCACTCTACAATCAAACTTCATTGGAGAGGGAAGAAAATAGCATTGGGTTCGCTAATATTTAAGGATATAACAATTACACAAGCCAAATTACCACTAATGAACCACTACCTAGATCTACCAAAGTCAAGAATCAACAAAGAGATCTGGTCCACATATTTAATGAAACACAAGAATAATGAAAACTAGATTAAGCATAAATAAAAGGAGATTAAGACAATGATTAAGCCAATGATCATAATCTTAAAATACTTAAAACAAGAATTACAAAGAGGTTTTTGTGTCGTTAGATCAAAAGAGGCTGAAGGAGGCTTAACCAAAACCTAGAAAACATATAGAATTTATTACTAAGGAACTTGGTCAACTAAAAAAACTGGCCAACAAAGATCAACACGGAGAGAATTTGGTCAACAGAAATAGAAAACATATTGGATTGATCGATTTGATCTGAACGATCCTTCCAAGAGGCATGTGATTGTTCACCAACCCACGTGATGGGGATTTAGTTTTCACCCAGAATAGGTCCTGTAAGCGCACAGGTCTCGCAATAGTACTTTAAGGTCGAATCCACATGGAGCAGAGTGTACACAGTAGCACGTCCAAGTTCACTCGAGCTAAGCAATAAATATGGAATGGTTTTGGTTTTGGTCGATCGACAGTATGAACTGATCGATCGATGAAGTATTTTTCGGTCGATTGCAGATAATGCGTTCAATCGATTGAGGTCTACAAATGCTAAAACAAATAAAACGTAAGATAAATCAATAATAAAAGGTGTTAGGAAATCAGTCAATGCATCAGAGAATCACGGTTTAAATTATTCAGGGTAGTAACATGTGTAAATATCCTAGTTAAAGCTATATAGTTGAAATCACGATTAAATGACTATCTTTATGGTCAGGCTTAGCCAGTCTAGTTCGATTGATATCCGAGTTAACTCTAATATATATCGTTTCAGAAAGAGAACCTATGAGCTGATCAATCAATCAATCTAGGCATTAAATTCAGAAAATCAAATTCCACTAAACTATTACATAGTAAAGTTTTCACTATCAAGTTTTTCTCTTACTCTAAGTGGTGTATTAATAGCAGATTTATCCTATGATTGAATTGAGATCTTATATGAAAGTAAGCTTATAAACTAGTCATTACACAACCCCATTGCCTATCTATCTAACCATAATTTCTCCAAGCAAAACCTTATCTCTAACTAAAAAACTACTCAATCATGCTTAATTAAGAGAAACATAATAACAATGGAAATTTCAATCATATAAATCAAGAAGGGTTCAGAAAGCCTTCTCTGAAGTGCAGAGATTACAAACTTCGTCCTTGAAAACAATGACCAAAGTAGAATAAAAAGAAGAACAATGAAAAAAACAATAAAATATTTGGCCTCGATGCGTGTAAGCTTTTTGAATTTTGTGGTTGTTTCCCTGGCTTGAGATTTTTGTATTTATAGAGGAGAGGATCGAGGAGTGAGCCGAGATGAATTAGGAAGAAGATTTGGATAGAGATCCAAATATTTGTACTTATCACTCTCTAGTTTATCTATTAATATTAGTTTAATTGATCAATCATATCCTGAAATACGTTTTCTGAATATTCTGCAACGTATCTTGATATCTCCACAAATGCAATGGTGTTTATCTGAATTTGTTCTCGAAGCTTCGTGAGATCATTGGGCCTTGATCGATCGGTGGGCCTCCCGCTCGGTCGATTGGACCTTCATCTTATTTGGGCTTCTTAATACGTCTTCAATGGTTTGGGGCTTAACTTCTAACTAAGTGACTGGTCCGCACCTTGTGCGGACTACCAATGTTTTTACTAAAAAGTATACCATTTAAATCAAACATGATTCCATAATATTATAATACAATTAACATTAATATTATTGTATTAAATGCATCATAATTAACTATGTGCATGTTCTCTTTGAGTCATTCTTCGATAAACTCAAAGAGCCAACCTTTTCCTTCAAGAAAGAATGGAGACTCCAGAATCAAGCAACAATCCTGTAGTATTCCAAAGCTGCCATAGTTACGCTAAAACAGAGAAATTTTGTAGTAACAACTTAACAAACAAAATCACCTATTACCACATCACGGTTTGCCAAAGTTGCAATCATGGTAGTCCAACCTGCATAATTTGTACAAAAGTTCAACTTCGTTTTGACAAAAAATGTACACCACATATTGCACATAACATTTACCACTGTATCTGCCCATGAGTTTAACGATACCAACTCCATTTTCCACGCTCTCAACTTGTACATGTGCTGCATTAATAGCTCTTTCAGCTTCCTCAACAGCGGTATCAAAGCCAAAAATAAAAAATAAAAATCAATCACCTAGAACAATGGGTGAAGAAGATGTATTAAGAAACTCCATATGGGAGAAAATGACATAAAGGTGTTATGATCACAATCTCCGAGATCCTTTTGTTTATTCCACCTACATTGAGCAATTTGAACCACAAAGCTTCCCAGTTTTCAGTTTCTCCTCCGAGGATAAATTAAGCGATTTGAACATGGGACCTAATTTTGTAGTCATAGGTGTGATGACACTATCTCTCAGACTCAATGTGTTCAATACATTGAACACTACCACCACCAGCCATATATTCCATGACCCTGCAAATGTAATTCCTGCTTTGCCTCACACTCGTAGCAAGCCACCTATTGCGCGAATCATTCTACATAACTTATGAAAAATAATAACTATGTTAAGATTCCCATTTACATTTCTAATTTCGTAATAGTTCTAGAGAGTTATGACGTTACTTATTCTGCCAAGTGTAAGGTTATGTAGCTGTTTCAGTCTCAGTAATCTATCTCTACGAAATCTACCATGGTTCCTTATTTTCTTAGAGCTAATGACGGTAAAATACTGGAAGATATGATCCAAACAGGTTACTCACCTATTCGTCCGAAAGCTGATAATCATGAAAAAAGCAATTCACAATCTCACCTTGAATTAACCTGAACAACAAATCAGAGAACCCACCATTTGCAGGTCTCAAACGAAACCTGTGTATTTCACATGCATTAAAAAAAACTCGAATTCGAAAAAACTCGAACTACCGGCAATAATCTGAAAGCCTTGTCATCAACCCTTATCATCAACCCAAAAAAGTTTCTCCATCACCATTACTGTGCGAGTTCCAGTCGTGTCATCTTCACCTGGATACGACTCAAATTCCAGGTGTATCATACAAACCTTCGCCTGATAAACCCAAGGACAGCTGCAACCAAAACAAAATCAATTCGCGAAATTGTTCTGCACACAAACCTTCGCCAAAGTTATAAATCAATTTATAGACACAAAAGTAATATATTGCATTTTAGAACTGTTTTCGTGGTTGTTTTACATTCATTTAGTCTAGTTTTTGCCTCATTTGTTGATAGTTTGCCTTGCATTTAGTTACATTATGCATTTTGACTTGCATTTAGCACTTAGACTTGTATTCTTGCATTTGCATAGCATATTTGCATGATTTAGGTACTTCTTGAGCTATTTGGACATGGTGGAACTTGGACATGATGCATGGAGGATCAAGAGATGAGCAAACAAGCAAAGGATCAAGCAAAAAGTGGAGAGAAGAGGAGATTTGAGATTCATGTTCTTGGCATCGGGTGCCACCCGATGTCGCCACCCGATGCCGGACGCATTTTTGGTGTCCAAATAGACTACTCCTTGTGTCTCTGGCATCGGGTGCCACCCGATGTGGCCACCCGATGCCAGACACACTCCTATACTTCCCAAATTTCTGTTGACTTTCGCTAAAATTATGTTGACTTTTCCAGGTTTTGCCTATAAATACTCTTTTTGTTGTTTGTTTTAAAGGATAAGCTTTACCATAAACAAAAACCCTAAGCTCTCTTGTAATCCTCTAAGATCTTCCTTTTAAGATTCAAAGATTTGATTTTTGGTTTGACAAAACTATTAATCTCATCTTTAAATTATGTCTTATCTTTCAAATTTTTTTGTTCCTATGCCTATGTGTGAGTAGTTTCTCTATTGATCAATGAGTATGGTAGATTAGGGGTAATTAGTGATGGATCTTGAGTTTTGGGGTTAGTATTAGGGATTCCTTAAACACCTTATAAGCTTAATGTTATTTCTTCTTTGATAACCTAGGAATAGATGTTAGTCATTTGTCACACCCACAAGGTGTTTGATGAAATGCTTGAATGAGCAAATGTTTTGCTTTGTCATCTTGGCCATTAGAAAATGAGTGAAGGTGCTTAGTGGTTGATTGGTCTTGAGTTTTCTTGCTTGAATTCCATTGATTTGACCATTGGGAAATTAGTCAAATTAATGATTTTCAAAGGGATTAACACCAAAGGAATTTGGGTTAATCTATAGATATATTAGTTGTCCTTTGCCTAGGATTGTGCTATTTGATTGATAAATTAACCCCCACAAGGTCAATTACTAGTTACGCTTAGTCGTTATTACCATTACTCATTGGTCAGTGCTTGTTTTAATTGATTTCTTAAACCGTTTAAGCTTCTTTTAGTGCTCTTACTTGCTTTTATTGTTAGTCTTGTTTATTGCTTAAAAGTTCACTTAGTTAATGCATGTTTTAGGATTGATTTTGAAAACCAAACTCTTGATTGCTTTAGCTTAATAGGAATTTGATGTGCTTGTCGCGTTAATCGTTCTTTCAAGTGGATTGACCCTTAGTCTATACTATAACTACTCAAGTGAGTTGTGGTTAGTGAAAGGTTTTGAACACTAGATACAAAACGTCTTGTTCAAATGGCGCTTTTGCCATTGGGATAATCTTGAATTAGCCTTTGAGAGTTTAAATCTGATTATGACTGAGTCTTTACTTTCTTTTATTTTCATTCCCCTTTACTAATCGTTTCTCTTTTGTTTGTCTTTTCTTTCTTTTTCAAGGTTTATGACTCGGGACAACCCACAAGGACAACTTGTTGATTTGCATCCAGATTTGAACCAATTGGAAAGGGAACGAAGAAGAGAAGCTCGAGCCTTAAGAGATCGAGAGAGATGAGATCACTTGAGACGGTTGGATTTTGAAGAGGAATTAGTTGTTGGAAACGAGATGGAGGAACAAGGGCAAGTCGTGCCACCTCCAAATGGAAATGGAGTCAATGCTAGACCCATTAGGGTGTTCGATGAACCGAACACAAGAGAGGAACAATTTGGAATTATTCCACCTCCTATCCCCATTAACAACTTTGAGCTTAAATCTTCAATGCTTGGATTGGTGGAACGGTCTACATTTAAAGGTCATAATCTGGAATGTCCCTTGAAACATTTGGATCGCTTTGAGTGTTTGAGTAATAGAGGTTTGAAAGTCAATGGTGTTCCCGAAAAAACCATGAAGATGATCTTATTTCCTTTTCCTCTAGAGGATAAGGCCGCTTATTGGGAACAAACCATGCCTTCTCAAAAGGTTTCTACTTGGATCAATGTCAAGATCGAGTTCTTAAAGCAATTCTTTATCCAAGCAAAAGACAGCCTGCTTTCGGATTGAGATTCAAAGCTTTAAGCAAAAGGGAGACGAAACTTTAAGTGAAGCATGGGATCATCTCAAACGTCTCACTAGGAGTTGTCCTCACCATGGTGTATCAAAGGATAACCTGTTGGGTATATTCTATAGAGGTGTTCACAATGGGATTCGAAGGTCTTTGGATATGGCTAGTAATGGAAACTTTGCAAGTTTGACTTATAATCAAGCCGAGACTTTGATCGACAATCTAGGTCAAAGTGAGGCATGCTATGGAGATGAATATGATAGATCTTCTATTGCTGTGGTTGGCTCAAGTATGAGTGATGTAAAGCTTAAGGAGCTTAAGGAGAAGATTAATAAGTTAGCTCGTGTCTTGGGAGCCGGTGAAAAGAATGTTTCTTATGTTGGTGACTACAATCAATGGCCTTCTCAAGAAACTTATCAAGAAGGATATAAAATGACTAACCAAGATAAATCAACGGATCAACAAGAAGCACTAATGTGGAAAACCCCCAAGACCAAGTGTATCCTCCCCAACACTAAACTATCAACCCACGACCCCAAGGCCATAATAATAAGTAGGTTTTTAGACTGATTAAGACCTCACACTACAATGTATCGCTGTAGTAATAA
>OVAP01001668.1:0-22708 GCA_900406295.1 Aurinia saxatilis | reverse complement strand
AAATGGATAAATATAAGACCATATTATAGGGAAGAATTATTTCTTACATATAGTAGATTACTATATTCGTTAGAACCATGATCCAGTGTTGGGATATGGTTTCCTATGGTTGTATCCTGGGACTCATGAATCTATAAAAATCTGTCACACTACGGGAGATTCTTTGAGTTAAGGAAAGAGATCATATCTCACCTCCATTCTTAGATCTTATCTATTTCATTAATGTTGTGTACTTGTTTGGTTAAATTGTTATTTCCATAGTATTTTACAAATATTGGTCTAACATATACAAGGAGAATACCGTTTTAGATATGGCTATTGTCAGCACAAAACGGGCTGAAAAAGAACACAAATCTTAAGAGGTAAAAGCTACATTACATTTTAGGTGTATGCTTGATGTTAGTACTTACCATATGTGTAACATCCCGATTTTTGGTATATGTGGAGAGGTTTAAGAGAATTGATTTGGCTACCTATGTCACCAAAATGCACTTATCTGTTCGGTCACTTGTCCAGAGAGAACTCTAGAGTTAAGCGTGCTTGAGCTGGAGCAATTTAAGGATGGGTGACCTACTGGAAAGTGATTCGCAGTACCGTGTGAGCGAGGACGAAACACAGGGTGATTGCAGGGATTGTAAATGAGTCTTCCGAACCTCACAAAATTAACACAGCGACCATCGGACATGGTGGGGCCCATGGGCCGAGAGGGACCTCACCGGTAGAGGCGGTTGGAGCGTTACAATATGCTTAACTCTTAATACATATGAAACCTGGTGAATGTAGATTGGCATTTCCCGAAGGCAGATATGTACTCACATGTCTGTCTTCATATGCCATCAATGGGTACATGAAAGTCCTTAAACTCGGACAAACAACCAATGTATGTAAAAAGGTTTTGGCATTTGCATCATTTGCTATGTTTTTCAGTTTTGATTGAGTAGTTATATGTAACGAGCTGTCATTAAATACTTTTTTCTTATTTATGGCCATGGAAGTTTAAAACCTTAAATAGTGAGCACATATAATTACATCTTGCATTGCCAATTGGAGTATACTTTTCTTACGCACGTGTCAGGTTGATTTATACATTTCACTAATGGTTGATCCGCGTTACACGCAGAATATATTACTTTTTTATTATTTGTTTTGTTTTTGAGATAATAATGTTCAACACATGTTTTTATAACTGTAGTAAACTTTTTTGAATTTTTGGTAATATTATTTTAAAATATCTATTATACATAGTATCTGAGATTTATATGATTTACTATTTAAAAAAGTATTGCAAAACTTTTAGTCATGTTGTTTTAAAATCTCCATAATTATATATATCTCACGTCATTCTACCAAAATTTTTAATCACACTATGTTAGTGTGCAATCCTGATTTTCTTTTAGTTTTATTGTAATTGTTAGATATATTGATATGAATCTTTCTTAGATTAAAATTTTATGATTTGTGTTGGATAAGATACTTAGTTATCTATAAATCTGGAGTCTAATATCTTATTACAAATTAAAATAATTGTTTCAATTTCTCACCACCGAAAATATGAAATAATTACTAATCATTTTGAAATTTGTAGATATTCTAAAGATCAAATTTTTTTCGTTTTTCACATACTTAATTTTGTTCGTTTTGAATATATGTCGTCTGAGATTTCAAGAGACTGATTGTCTCTCTAATCTTCTTCCATATATTTTGGTTATATTTCTACCCTAAACTTGAAAATTTATTATTTTCCCACTTCATTTCATTTAAATGAGGAGTTTTAACAATAGTAATATCTTAATGAATACATATTAGGTTGGCTCATTTTTACTTTTATTTTTTTGTTTCTTATGCACATACCAGAGGAGTTGTTGATCGAGTATCGTTGAGTTAGGTCAATCATTAAAATATGCAATGTATTAGTATAAACAAATTATTTTATTATTTCACGAAAATTTAATGGTTTGAGTTTTTAGTTTTATGTAATATAAGTGAAGTATGAAATATATTAGTTTAAAAGAATTATTAATCATATTTAGTGTTTCATGGACTTACAATAGGATTAATATATTAGTATAAACAGATTATTTTATTATTTCATTAAATTTTAATGGTATGAGTTTTTATTTTTATGATATGAGTAATAACTTTTCAAATTCCTTTAATCATCATGTTTAATATCATATATAGTTAATAAAAAATGTTTTAATAAAAAAACAATCTAAAATTATTTTGAAATATATAAATTATTAATCCTACTATCTATATACATAAATAAAATTTTTCTCTCTTTTGGTGATAACACCTCAGCTGCCAATTATAACAGTGTAAGGTTCAATTTTATAATTTATAATAGGAGCCAAAACTTTTCAAATTCCTTGAATCATATCATGTATTAACTAGATACATAGTAGTTAATGTTTAGAGTTAAAGTTTAATCAATAAATAATAAAAATTAATCATATAAATGAGATATATGCTTAGTTGGCATCTGAGGTGTCATCACAAAAAAAGAGAAAATGTTTCTTTATATATATAGAAGATAGATTATGATATCAGGTTATATCACATACAGATATTTTGGGTGAAAATCTCTATTTCTTGGCTTTACCAAAAGCCATGAGTTATATAGCTGGTTAAAAGAGACATTTTATGCTTTTTTGCTTTTCTCTATAGGTTGAGCTGGAGCATCTAAGTACTCAATTATGGCCCTTAATTATCTTAATATATCAGTTACATACAATATTTGTTTGTTGGTTGATTGATTCTCTTCTTATCAAACTTCATCTCTCACCTCCCTCTCTGTTTTTTGTGGACTATTACGTGAATTTTAGAATTGGAAATGAAGAGAAAATAGTTGTTTTAACTATAGCAAATAATTAGTTATATATTATTGTTTTTATGTATATATTGTTTGCGAATTTGCATGTCTCACTTCCAACCCAGCAACAAAGAGATATGTATTGATGCTGGTGGTTTGAAAAAGAAGAAGAGATTTTCCTATTACAAACGAGCTTTTATCAGAAAATTAAAAGTTCATAATCAGTTTTGGAAAATAAAAGGTTTCTGCCAATGTTTTTAGTTGTTGGTCACAAGGTTTATAGCTCTTTGTTACTCGAACCCTTTCAAATTCGTTTCTACAGGTTAGTAAAGTTAACGTTACTTAATATTCAGTGAAAGCTAGAGCTAATACATGGTCATGGAGCCAGGCCACTCGCTACTCATTACGAACCGAAAATGAGTTTTGTAGAGTTTGGTTTGATGTATAACAATTGTATATCTTTAAGCGGTGCAAAAAACATGTACTAAGAAAGATCCCTCAAACCTTGCTGGGTAAACTCAACGTCATTCAGAACTGTCGTAGAATACCAATAAAATTGGTTTCAGTTTTGTATAGGTCACATAGAGAACTAACCTAGAGAATCCATATGTAAATAACACACATGTATAAATTATCTGAACTTTTTATTAAAATTTTAGCTTCTTGAAATTTAAAGTATATTTTGGAGCAGGTTTGTTATTTGAGAAGGGGGAATAAAAGTATTTTTATGGACGAATTTTAGTTGAAAAACATGAAATAGAGTAGATTTCAGAGTAGTGGCAAGAGATATGTAAATATATATTTTTAAAAAAATCATTGTAAATTTATAGCACACTGTAATTTTATTGAATACTTGATGCAATAAATTATTTAAGCCTTAAAATATAAAGAGAGAACCATTGCAAGTTCTTTATTTTCATGTACATATTGACATTTGGAACAACCTAAGGAGATGTAAATTATATAGGGTAGGAATAGGATAATATCAAACTATGTGTATCAAAGGAATACTTCAAAATTAATCATCCTTTTGTACACATTAAATTTTGTATAAATACTATAAAAATAATTAAATCTAACTTTTATGTTGTAACTCTGGGTTCTTTACAAAACATGTTTAATTAGCAAGGGTAAAGCCTTCATTTCCAACTCATTTATTATAAGGGACAAATACCTAATTCCGTAGCCTAAGGAATTCACTTCAAAATCACTTCCTTCATCCTTAAATAAATTATTCAAAAATCATATTTTACAAGTGTTATCAATTTATCATAATTCGTTTTTGTTGATTTATCAACAAAACCAATATACTTTCTGGTTAATTTGACATAATTTATTTACCTTATATCCAATGCCCTTTAATTTCATATGAGAAAGGTTATACATATTCTATACTTCACAAAAGTAAAATAAATTGTTCTTTCCATCCTAAAATCACAACAAAACACATCTATATGAAGCAATTGACACTTAGAGTTTATAATTTCAAAACCTCCTAGCTTAGAAGAGAAAAAATATAAATACAAATCCACGCTTAGCGCCGATAACAACCCTAGTCTTATACATAATAGCAGAATTTTCTCTCCTCCTAAGTTATCCACATCAACAAAACTCTTCCTAGACTATCCACATCAGCACATGTATTTAATTGTTTATTTAGTTAATGATAATTGATATTTATTTTCATATATATTAAAATAAATGAAAACAATAAAACAAATATCTACTATATAAAAGTCTTTGTTTGAGGTAGGGGTGGGCAAACGGGAACTCGGAACGGAATTTTGCGAGAACGGGAACGGGACGAGAATTTGGGGACAAAAATATGTGTCCCTTTTGTTTTCCATATAAAATACGGGATGGGATGGGTCGGGATGGGACCGGAAATTCCCATATTAAAAAAACATGTATTTCAATTTAAATCAAAAATAAAATTTGTTCATGTTTAAACAAGTAAATATATCTATTATAACATTATATTTGAAACAGTGTAATAAAATATTTACAAATATAACTTAATACAATTATTTTTATGAAATCTTCATATAATATATATGTCAAAATTAAATAAAAGATTAATAGTAATTTTTATTAACTAAAAAATCAAATGAGACTTAAAAATTGTATATTTAGCTACTTTTTAAATATTTTTATTATATATTAGATATATAATCTACATATTATACTATATATAATATATAAATTTGTATTGTATATTGTCCCAAACGGGAATTTGGGAATTTCTGTTCCCGTCCCGTCCCGTTTCCTTTCCCTACGGGGATAAAAAACTTGTCCCTTAAAGATTCTCATTCCCATACAGGACGGGATTTCGGGAGCAGGAATGGGACGGTACGGGACGGAAAGGGACGGGACAGGAATTATGCCCAACCCTAGTTTGAGGCTTTTCAGCCTATCCACGTCAGCTTCAGTCTCTTCTCTTTTCAACCAATTGCAACATGCCACCTTACTTTCATATATTTCTTTTACTATAACCCATTTCTAAAACCAATAATCAGTTGGGCTGATTTTTAAATGGTCCAATTAGATTTTAAGCTTCCTCTTCGGCTTCTCGATCCCCCCTACTCTCCGGCGTTTCACACACAACAACTCTTCGTATCTTCCACTTCATTTGCTATGGTTCTTCAACATTAATGTACATTAACTTCCTTATTAACCTTTACCCTCCAATCGCTACACCTTCTGCCCACCTTCAACCTACTACAAACATACCGTCTTTCACCCATTTATTTCTTTGGTTTGCTTATAAAAACCTCAAATAAAAAAACTTAAATCAAATCCCCTTTCGCAGCACACTAATGCCAACCACTACAGAACTAGCCTCTCACCATCCACACACTATGATTCTCAGTTTCTCTGATTGTGTGCGTTATACAAATCTGGAGATTTTTGTAGTTCTCGATTTTGTTCTAACTAAGATTCAAATTTTACTCTTTTCTTTGATCGACCCAATAAATCCCGAATTTGTTCCATCTCGATTCAATAGAGTAAGGAAAAAGATTCAACTTTATAATTTTTGAAGATTAGTTGCATGAGCAAATTGGCCTAATCTCTCTTCTTTGAAATTTTATTAGGAGACGAAAGGGATGGAGTTTTTCAAGGAGTATTGTGATGCAAATCGATATAGGAGTCTTCAAATAATTTTTTAAGGAAGTTATGGACTTCATTCCGTGGATCCAATTCTCTTTCTTTTATTTTGTACCTATTAGTTTCAACATTTCTTTGGTTGTGATGAATTGTGTTTTTATGTGTCTGTGCACCTAATGTTTATCATCGTCAACTTAAACTAAAGAATATACTGCCAAATGCAAACTGCAAGTTCAAAGTTTATGACTTTGAATTGGCTAGAGTGTCGTTCAATTATACACCTACGGTACCTACCACAACCATTTAGACGGTTTGTATACCTTTTGATGTTAATTGTTAGATTTTGTCTTTGATATTATCTCAAGTGTTTTTGTCTGATTTTTTTGGATTGCAGGACCATGTGGCCATAAGATGGTATAGAGCCCCTCAAGTATGTGGATCCTTCTTTACTAAGGTATGTGGTACAATGTACTTATATTGTTTTCTTTATTTACTGATTCTCTTCTATATTCCTACATGCTTTATGTGTTATGTTTATTATAGAACATATACATAGTAGTGTTAAAAGATATAGTACATATTTGATGTTGCTTGTTAAGTACAGAGATGTTCCCAATGCGAAATTAAAATAATTCTTGTTCAAGGATGACTCTGAACTCTCATGTAAGTTGAAAATCTGTGAATCATGTAACTTTGTATCTGGTTATGTTTATTGAATGGATTCTATTGCATTTGCAACTTTGTGATAATGAAAATTTGTTCTTCTCATGGTCTGTTTTAGGGTTTGTATATTTTGCAGTAACTTTAGCATTAGTATTGGCTGGATTTTTTGCAGAGACACTAACAAGGAAGCCATTGTTTTCAGGGAAAAGTGTTGTTCATTAGTTTTAGACATATCTAAAGTATGATCCTTTAGGAGTATGTCTTTTGCATAGGTTGTTAGCTGCAGAGGATGGACCGAGTGCTGCGAAGGTCTCTCTTCACTTCTTATTAGATCTCTGAAAAGCTGTCTTGCTTCTTGTGTGTGTGTTATTGCACACTTGGCGTCTTTTTTTATAGGCATTGGCTGATCTTACTTCAAGGTTCTTTTAAAGGTTGACAAAACTTTGGTGTTAGCCAATCTCGGATATGGAGTTTGAATTTGAGAGACAAAGGTTGAGAAAGAAGGATATTAGACAACTAATATATAGGGAAAACTTGAATACCGTCCTAGGCTGGATTGCTAATTTCATAACTTTTATGTTGATATTAAGAAGAATAGAAGATTAATGATGTCTTTGAACATATCTCCGATGAGATTATCTGATACGCTTCGAAAAAAATGGTTGAAAATACCACATTCATGTAAAAACTGAGACGTGTTACTCTTAGAAAAGTTATGTATCTAAATCTGGCTTAGAATGTTGTGAAATGAATATATATATATATATATATATATATATATATCACTTTAATATATCACTTTTAATTAATTACGTTATATATGTCAGAATCTAAAAAAAATATATTACATAATATACAAAATTAAAGTTTGCTTAAATTATGTTTCTTTTTTTTATGTTACGTCTAATTATGTTTCATAAACACTTTAATATCCAAGACTTCTAGCCTAGCTGTTTGTGCTAGTGCCGTCACTGGTTTTAATAAGGACATACACCAGATGTAGATTTTTCTCAATTCATCTCACTTTGGTTCTCAAATATAGTGGGTGACCAAAAAGTAAAAAATCGAATAAAATTGTTGTATTATTTTAAAGTATATAATTTACTTGTTGTATTATTTTACTCTTTTCAACAAAAAAATTAATATTCATACTATCATTCTTGTACATTCGGTTTTGGGGTTTTGTAAACCATGAAAACAATATTAAAATGTACTCCCTCTGTTTCTTAAAGAGTGTCGTTTTAGAGTTATTTTTTTTGTCTCACAAAGGGTGTCGTTTTCATTTTTAAATGTAACCTTTTAATACTAAATATCAATTTAACCCCAAATACAAAGAAGAATATGAATAGTCAATTTCTTATTTAGGGGTATAATAGAATTTTTAATATGTTTTATTAATTTGTATGCAAACATCTAAAATGACACTCATTAAAAAACGGATGGAGAATTAACTAACTAAAACATCTCACTTTTTTTTTATTTTTTTGCCATCCCTAAAACATCTACTAAACTCCACAAAACATGCTATCATTTAATGATTCTTAAGTTAGTTATGTTCCTCAATAAAAACAAAGAAAATTGGAATTATATCCAAGAAAAATATGAAAAGCGTCTAAAACATTTTATACTCTCTTAAACATAGCAATGCTAAGAAAACATTTTTCCATTTGATAGAATAGTATTTCACTGATTTCGAGTATTTAAATTATTAGATAAATCTACAAAACTTTGAATTTTAACGGAATTACTCTATATTTTGTATCCAAACTATTCCTTTTTACACCATAATTCGCGTGTAGTGCGAACCAACACCTAGTACAATATAGATAACATGATTCAATCATTTAATAAGAACTGGGTTTTTTTAAAAAAGTTTTAGAAAAACTCTGCTATATATATATACAAGATTAGTGGGCCGCACGTTTTGCGGGTTATGTTTGAAATTTTTTATCATATATTAAATGAAAATGATTAACTATAGTAAATAATTGTGAGGAATTAATAAGATAATATTATAGGTTTGTGTTTGGCCAAACTACATAGCAGACTCATACAATTTTTCGCATATACATGATGAGAGCATCAACCTTTGATTTCAAATTATGTTTTGTCAAACTTGAGATGTTTACATTGTTCAAGTAAGCCTCGGGAATCAACATGTGCATCATAGGAATGAACATCCCGTGTGTTTGGTTTTATATCGTCTCATGTATCCTTGTCGGGGCACTGCGGAAAGCGACATAAGAAAACACACCCAACGATCACAAAAACCATATTATTTTTAAAATATATCATAATATTTTTGATGTAAGAAGTATTCTAAAACTTACATAAGATATTTTTTAAAAATTCATTAATTTTTAGATTTGGCTATGCTAAAATTCATGTTTATCTATGTATCAATTTCATAATCACAATATATAATAGTCTAAATAAACAATAAAAAATATTAAAATTTTACTCAAAACAATGAAAGCATATTATGTATACCTAGGGGTGTCAATTGGGCCCGCGGTCCGCGGGCTAGTCCCGTTTGGACCACCTTCATAGCGGGTATGGGCTTTTGTGTTGGAGACCGCAAATTTGCGGGCCTCGCAGTCCGGCCCGTTTGGACCCGCGGCCTCGTTCGTTCCAGTCCGCTTGTTATCCGCACTCTACGGTCCAGTCCGCCAAATACTATATTTGCTAGTTCCCTGTTAAAAGTTAAAACAGATAAGTGTAACAAGGTGTTTGTTAATATTGTTGAACCTTTGGAGTCATTAAGAGTGTTTGACAGACCTACAAATCTCAGATCTTCCTCTCGTCGCTTTTCTTCTTCTTTGGTTCCTCATCTTTTCAAATCTCAAATATCAATTTTTCAATCATTACTCAGTTTCCCTACTTTCGATTGCTTCAGATGTTCACAATCAAAACCCATAATTGCAATTTACAAACGTCATCGAGAATCTCAAATACCCTTTTGTATAATCGCTCGGTGATCTGGGTAATGTCCGTGAGAAATCTCAAAAGAAAGATGGGTTCGTTGGTGCTAATGTTGGCATGGCTAGTTTTGTTGTTGTTTCCATGGGGTTTAAAGTTCTTGCCTTTAAGCCTATTTAGAGAATTTACAGAGTATTTGTGATGAGATTTGTGTTTTATGGGTTTGTTTTCAAACAGTTTTGACAAAGAAAGGAGACAGACATGCTTGTTTTCTTCTTCTCTGTTTAAAGAGACAAGTTCAACAGAGAAATTTGACAAATTAGGTGGCCCTTTAGACCCGCAGGTCGACCCGTATACCCACATGATATAGCAGAGCGGGTATGGGCCTTACTTACCTGCACCGCAGCCCGCTGCGGTCTAGACCGCTGAGACCGCAAGAGAAGATGGGCCCACGCGGTCCAGCCCGCTTGGGCGCGGGCCAGCTCGTTTGACACCCCTATGCATACCCATATACCTTTTAAAATCAAGAAGTGTATTTAAAGATTTTTTACAAAATTATTGTTATAATATTAGCTTTACTGAGTTTGGTTACCTAAGTTATTAAAAAGAGGAAAACTGTTAGAACTAAATAATGATTTCACTAATTTAGTTATGGTTTATGTATGCCCGTACATTTTATTCTAACATATATCCAAGAACATGTGAGGATTTTAATTAAAAAAATATATAACAATTAAGTAATAACTTATGTATGTCCATGGATTTTCCTCTAACAAAAATCCAAGAACATGAGTGGACTTTAATAAAAAAACATAACAATTAATTAGGCTTATGTATTCCGTGGATTTTACTCTCACAAAAATCCAAAATCATGTGTGAATTTTTCTAAAAAAACATAACAATTAAGTAATGACTTATGTATTCCCGTGGATTTTACTATAACAAAACTCCAAGAACATGTGTGGATTTTAATAAAAATACATAACAATTAAGTAATGGCTTATGTATACCCGTGGATTTTACTCTAACAAAAAACCAAGAAGATGTGTGGATTTTAATATAAAAAAAATATTACAATTAAGTATTGGCTTATGTATACCCGTGGATTTTACTCTAACAAAAATCCAATAACATGTGTGGGTTTTAATTAAAAACATAACAATTAAGTAATTGCTTATGTATGTCCATGAATTTTACTCTAACAAAAATCCAAGAACATGTGTGGATCTTAATAAAAAAAAACATAACTATTAAGTAATGGCTTATGTATGCCCGTGGATTTTACTCAAACAAAAGTCCAAGAACATGTGTGGATTTTACCAAGGAAAGTGTAAATTTGATAAGTGAACTCAAATAGTTTGATAAATGAGTAAAGAGCCTAATAAGTAAATCATTGCTTGTCGCCCCCACCAGTCTTAGACTCTAATACTCTCACTGATGCGTATTTGTATGAAATCATAATCTTAATTAAAAAAAAGGCTATCATTTTACAAATTCTTAGTCGAATATATAAAAAATAAATTACAAGAGAACAGTCGATATGTGATTGTTGGTCAAGCTTTCTTAGTTTCATTCTTATGATTGTTGTTGTTGTTAATTGCATTTATTTTCTAAAGATTATGATTATACAAAATTGTAGGTAGACATTTTATCATTGTGTCTAAGAAATGGCGGGGCACATGGGGCGAAATAAAAAGGATACAAGCCGATCATTCTTCTAATGCATAATCATTTGACCATGTTGAATTTTTTATACCGAGACCAGCGTTCTCTCACATACAACTTTAAGTTGCACTATCCAAGGTTAAGTTTAGAACACGGGTAAAAATTCTTACTGCAGACAAAGATTGAAAGATTAAAGGTAAAACGACAAATGTTGTCTACAAAATAATCTTCGATCATGTTGATTAGATTAGAACCGTAGTTCACTTTGTCATTTTTTTTGTTTTCATCTTGTGCTTCGTTTATGTTATATTTACATTTATTTGTTTTTGAAACTTTTGGCTCAACTATTGTATACAATCACATCATACAAATTAAAAGATTACCAAATATTTTGTAAGAGATTACCAGATTTATTATATAGAAATATGTTTAATTTGACGTCTTCTTCTTCGATAATGTTGGTTGAAACCTTAGTTTGATTTTTTGGTTTGTTATTTTCTATTCGATTATAATTATTTGTTCAATTTATAGAATATACTTTTTTACATCTTATATAGAATACTTTTTAATTTTAATAATTCATTTTTGAGTTAAAACATTGCCAGTCCACATAAGATGTGAGCCAATCACCTAGTGGCTTATGTATACCCGTGGATTTTACTCTAACAAAAATCCAATAATATGTGTGGATTTTAATTAAAAAAACATAACAATTAAGTAATGACTTATGTATGCCCATGGTTTTGACTCTAACAAAAATCCAAGAACATGTGTGGATTTTAATTAAAAAACATAACAATTCAGTAATGGCTTATGTATACCCGTGGATTTTACTCTAACAAAAATCTAAGAATATGTGTGAATTTTAATATTTTTTTTTAAACATAACAATCAAGTAATGGCTTATGTATGCCCGTGGATTTTACTCTAACAAAAATCCAAGAACATGCGCGGATTTTAATAATAATTACATAACAATTAAGTAATGGCTTGTGTATGCCAGTGGATTTTACTCTAACAAATATTCAAGAACATGTGTGGATTTCAATTAAAAAACATAACAATTAAGTAATGGCTTATGTATACGCGTAGATTTTACTCTAACAAAAGATCCAATAACATGTGTGGATTTTAATTAAAATAAAAATATAACAGTTAAGTAGTGGTTTATGTATGCCCGTGGATTTTACACTAACAAAAATCCAAGGGAGAATTTTAAATTACCACTTTTGATGTACCACTTTTCAAAAATACCATGGGAATGGATCAATTTTCAAAAATAACACTATATATGTATTAACTATTTATAAGGTTTTAGGGTTTAAAAACCCTAAACCTTAAAATCCTAAACCTTAAAATCCTAAACCTTAAAAATTCTTCCCACACCTAATAAACCCTACCCTCTAAAATATAAACCATAAATTCCAACAATTAAACCCTAATAGTTTTTAAAATAAATAAACCCTAATTTTATAAGGTTTTAACCATAAATCTTAAACCCTAAAAATTCTTAAGTCAATCATAAACTCTATCATTTGACTAAACTCTAAGTCCTAAACCCTAAAAAATTTGTAATTTGAAATGAAAAATAACTTTAGTAAATGATGGTAGTTTTGCAAATATACCAAAAGTGGTAGTTTTGAAAATGAATGTTTCAAAAGTAGTATTTCTTAAAATTTCCCAAAATCCAAGAACATGTCTGGATTTTAATATATAAAAAATAACAATTAAGTAATGACTTATGTATGTCCGTGGATTTTACTCTAAAAAAATCCAACAACATGTGTGGATTTTACTAATAAAAAATATAACAATTAAATAATGACTTATGTATGCCCGTGGATTTTACTCTAACAAAAATCCAAAAACATGTGTGGATTTTAATAAAAAAAACATAACAATTAAGTAATGGCTTATGTATGCCGGTGGACTTTTCACTCATCTTTCATAACATTAACATCAATTTTAAGTAAATGTGATAGGATATAATAACAATGTAGACTAATGCCACAACCCTATGAAAATAAATATTTTGAAAACTAAGTAAATGATATTATTCAAGTAAACAAAAAAATTATTTTTGTATTCTTAGATTTATACCTATAAATGTTGTCGATAAAAAAAGAAAAAAAAAATAATATATATATGAGCGAATTAAAGATGATTTTTATAAAAATAATTACCAAAGCCATCTAATTATTCGTATTTGAAAGCTCTGGATAAATACTAAATAATGATTTTGAGTAGTTTTGGGTAAACGTTTTATCAGTTGTGAACTTAAAGATAATTTAAATGATAAACATAATTATTTAAAAGAGAGGTTATGTTGTTAAATTTAATATTATCATAACTTGTGTTACAAAATTAAACACAAGTTATGATAATATTACAAAATTTAATACAATTAAACAGATTTTTAATGTAGCTTTGATTAAGAATGAAAAACAGGTTTGCCATAAGTATTTTTAATACCAAGATATCATCTATTTTTTGAAGAAATGCGTAAAAAGTGATAGAATTAAGATAATATTTGAAAGAGAAGTTATTTTGGAATGCACGAGACACTGCTGGAACAAGGCGAAGCAGTTCCAGACTGAAGAAGTTATTTCGGTGAAATAAGGAAAGTCATAATAAACGTGTATCTCAAGAACTAAAGATATAACGTACAAGATTTGAAGAAAGAAGATATTCAACATATCTTTGTGAATATCTTTACCAAGATACTAATCTTAGGAAGACCTATTATCCCACGAATATAAAAGGGAGAGTTAGGTCTAGTTCCATGGTTAGCCGTTTTGAAGCAAACTATCATGTAATAGGTTTTGCTTTCTTAGAGAGTTTTGATAACTCTGTTACGGTACAAGTGCTAGTGTTCTAGGAAGAATCAGCTAGGTGCTTGTTAAGTTTGCTTTGTTCTGATCTCAAGCTAAGAGTAGTCTTAGGCGTTGTATAAAACCACTCAAAGGTTCTTTGAGAAAAGCTAATAAAGAGAAGAAATACAGTGTTCTGTATTGGATATATACTCTGCCTGATTTATCTCTCTTTTCAATATTCAGCATTGGACTGGCCACTTCAAACGTGTGTTTGATCTCACTCCATTGTCTTCTTGCAAGGTGGTAGTGGCTTGCCACACAAGCAAAGGTTATGCACATAAGCAACTGTAGGAAAGATGTTGGTCTTCCTTGTGGTATAATTCCGCACAATTGTTGGCTGTGAAACTCACATGTTTCATTCCCTTGGTGTTCAGTAAGCTATATGGGATCCTTCCTGTAAGTGCATTGATCGAGAGGTCGAGCCAGTTGAGCTCTGTGAGCTGTCTCAAAGCTTCTGGTATGGCTCCTGTTATGTGATTCCTTTCGCCGAACGTGCGTCGAGAATCCGAAACAGCTTCCTGCAACTTCTTTCTAGAATAATTTTTATCGGAGACAGCTTGGATTGATCCTGGTAATGCAGTTGAATAAGCTTCGGTAAACATATAATTTTATTTTCTCTTATATCAACATATACCAAATCTTAGAATCCAAACTCCAACTGATCTAACCAACCACAATAACATCTTTCGTTTTGCAATTCAAATCTACTACTGCTAGTATAATATCAATCCGAACTTTCAAATCAAGAACAGATTTACCAACGGAAAACCCAAATAAACAACACTACCTATACCCGAATTCTCGAATCTAGGCAAGTTCTTTGCCCATCAAATCCACCCACTGAACCTTCTTCTTCTCCTTTTTTCCACCATCTGCTGAATTTAAATCTACCTTATAAATGTTTTTCACATGACCACCATCCAAGTGAGTCTTTATCATCATGATACAGACTCCCCGTGATAGCAAGTGCACCCCAGCAGAACAAAAAAGCTGGAAAAAAGAAGTATAGGAGTCATTTACCATGAAACTGTCCAAAATTATTTGTACATGGGTGTAGCTATAGCACCAGATTTTCATCACCAATTACTTCAGGTTTTGAACCGTCCCTTAACTCTTCCTTTCCATCCGGATAATGCTTGTCGTCCACTTCCTCTTCTTCTTCATAATTAATCTAAACCAAATTCCAAGTGTGAAAAGAAAAGGATGTGAAAGACCAACATGAGTTATGTAATGATGAACAGTTATGATCAAAGAATTTCATAGCCACACGTCTGTTTCTGTAGTTGAGCACCATCATTCATGAAAACTTGGATCATTTAGTGGATGAGTGCAATTCTTGCTTGTCATTTAATGTCAATGTATTTGAATCCAAAGATTGTCTATATGACTGAACATTCTAGTAATTACAATCCTAATCTTATCGATGCATTGCCTTTTACTAAACTCAGCAAACTGAGTTGTTGACAAATTCATAAAAGCCACCAAAATATTTTAAAGCAGACTTGCCTGTTTGGCGCTTGAAGCCAATGCATCCTTGTAACAGAGTGATCTCGTCTTCGTCACTCCACAATTTTTCAAATAACGCTGGTCTCTTCGCGTTGGTGTCTCTTGAAGTTTCTTCGGCTGGCCGCTTCGTCCCTGCTTTTACAGAAGCTGCATGAGCCTTCTCCTTCTTCGGCATTGCATTTGCGGTGACCACAACTCTCTCAGATACCGGATTAGATGCTCTCTCTGTTTCAGTTTTGTTCGAAACCCTCTCCCTCTGGCTCTCGGAATGAGAGGGCATGAAGACGACATGTTTGGAGGATTTCGCGGCAGGGACAGAGGAAGAAGCAGGAACTGTGACGGTAGCTTCTTCTTCATTGCAGGAAGAATCTTCTTCTTCTCCAGAAGAAATCTGGACCTGATCCTCGTCACTTGAAGAAGCCAAATGGAGGATCTTCCAAAGGTTTGAGAGGTTTCGATGAAACCCAGGAAGTCAGAACTTTGTAATATAAAGTTTGAGAATCCATTTTCACTTTTCTCGTTTTCAGATTTGCAGCATGAATTCTTATAATTGGTTGATGAAGACGATGAACCCAGAAAACCGAAAAAACAGAACAAAAAAATTTGAAAAGAGCACTAACCTTAGTTTAAAGAGTAGATTCCTAAAATTCTGATTCAATCGAACCAATTCAATGATGTTTAAAGCATGGAGATTTTTTGGGATTTCTCTTCAAACTAACCCATTTTTTTTCCAGAGATGAACCATTGTCTGTTTGTTATTTATTTTTTCAACTGCCACGTAAGCTATGACATCATCAACTCTGATTTTTACATCATAAACTTCTGCACTGCAAATTATTCTTGAGCCGTCACATCAGTTTTTTTCAATAAAGTGTGATCGCAAATATAAGAAAGGATATATATATTTATGAGTTCTATGATATAAATGGATATCATGTAAATTTGGATATATATCTTTTATTAAAAATTTAAGAGATTTTATATAAATCACAAAATTATGGAAGAGTTTATACATATAATATTCGTCTAAGTAAAAAAAAAAGAGTCTATTTATTACTCACACTCTCAAGTTACTGAAGTTTGTATGGTTAGAGGTCGATATTCTCACAACTACTTTCTTTGTAATATATTAGAAATTTGGATTAGTAAAGATCTAAAGTTTTAAACATTGTGAAAGAGATACAAAATTTTGTGAAACATGATTCTCAATTTGTTCTTACATGATCTACAAATAAGAAATTTTAAATCTTAAAACACACATCACTAAATATTTTTAAATAAAAACATAACAAAACAAAACTTGCACGTAGTGCGGATATTTACCTAGCATGTATTAATTAGAATGATTTGTAAAACAGTTTGACTAGTAAATGCTTTTTATATTCTTAATACATATTCAACCGCTATTACAACAGCTGGTAACCAGTCAAAGTTATTCCGAAAATTCACCAATTTTTAGTCACTACACCAGTCATATAAATCGCTTGATAATGCTTGAAACTGCAACCGTCCGCTTCCGCAAACTCCTGCAACCGCAACAGCAACAACAGCGATTAAACCAATCAGGCCCTAAAATGATATGACTAAAGTAGTGCATGCTTAAATAATTGTTATTCAAACTAATAGGAAATTTGTTTAGTTAATGATAAATCTCAAAACAGTAAAGCTAACAATCCACACTTAACTTACAGAGCAACTGGGGCTCGTGGCAAAAAAGCTATGAAAGTAACAATGTAGCCAAACTATTATTTGAACATTGTTCATTACTATAAGACTGAATTAGTTGGAAATACCTAGTAGAGAGATTAATTGGCCAAATAGCCAAACTCTTTTTTTTTGTTAGCCAAAAGTAGTTAAAATGGCAAAACAATCCTTTTAACCTCTATTTATACCACAATTTATTTATTTATTTACTTTTTTGTTATCATTGGACCACAACTGGTCGGTTCATTACCCTAATTCCTATATAATGTAAGCAGTGAGACTCGATGTCGTGTGTGATAATGTCTAGTCTTAGTGGAATTACCTCCTGCCATTATACTAAGGTCATTTAATATCACAATTTATTATTATCTGTTTTTTTCTGGTTTCTCTCGCTCTCTTTGCTATTTTCTTCTTATTTTCCTTTTTGCTTGATTGTTTCTTAAATATGTTCAAAAATAAAGAAACAATTTATTTTGGTTTAAGAAAGTATACATCTCACCGAGATCTGTCTTTTCCACTCAATAAACACTATTATTACTGAAAATCCGACGACCAAAATCCGGTAGAACTCCAGTAGAACTCCGGTGAAAGTTTGATTAATGATAACACCATCAAATATAGCTATCATGTAAGTTTACCTTTAAGTTTTTGTTTGAATGATAATTTGATTTGTTATCCGGTAATTTTTATTTTAGATTGTTTTAATTTCGTTTTTAATTAGAAAGTTAAACCCTAGAGTTGGATTCCTATACCCTTTGGATTCCTAACCCCTAGCATAATTATTAACAATATTTTTACAACAATCTCGTTTTCTTTTGTAGTCTCAGAAATTTTGTGTTGATTTAGATTTGATTTATACATATTTCTATGTTTGTAAATCTGGATTTTTTTTTTTTAAAACTAAACCCTAATTTGGATTTGAAACCCAAATACAGATGTATATAAACAAAAAACTAAACTCTAATTTGGATTCTTAAAGCCAAATAGATATGTGTGCAATCTTTTGTAATATTTAATTTTGTTTTCTTACATATCAAAAAAAAAAAAAAGTAGGAGATTAAAGATTAGTTTGAAGAAAAGATAGATGAAGATGAGTAACGAAGGTGAAAAAAAGAGAGGAAAGAGACGGAAAGAAGCAAGTTTCGTGGAGAGAGAAGGAACAAAAATGTATTTTGAAAAAATGAAGCAATGATTTTTTGTTGTTATAGATAGATAGCAAATTAATGGCAAAAAGTTTGCTAGGGCACTAATTAATCTTTTTATAATAACTCAATATTATCATGTATATATTGAGTAGATACATATATATGCCATGTTCTTTTTCAAATCGCAGCGATTGCGATTGTGAAAGTAAAATAGCCATAAAGTGTTGTGTTTGTGTAGTTGCATATGCTAATACCAAAGTCTCTCATCGTCCTTGAAATTTTGAGCGACAATTTTTAGGTCATGCGATTACCGTAATGATATCTCCCTCTCTCAATCATAAGTTTCCCAGTGTCGTTTTATTGTGTTGGTTATTAAAGTTATCACCATTTTGCCCCGTCGCAGCCGCAATCGCAACAACATGTAAAAGAACAGGCCCATACTCGATTACCGGCCGTATACCGTACATACTATGATTTAAATATATTAAATTAAAAATAATTAATTACACTAAATAATTGTAAACAATTAGACTAATAATGTTATACAAGATTTGTGTTTGACCTTGACAAACAAAAGGTTTGTGTTTGACAAAGCTATATAGTTTTAGTGGCAGTAAAACATTATCATAAAATATATTCAAAATGAGTTATATAATCGAGAAATAAAACCACAATATATTAAAAAAAAGTGTTCCATAATTTTGATTCTAATGAAATTGTAAACTAAAAAAGATTATCAAACACTTCTTTGTAGACGACATTGGTAGTCCTTTTGTGCACATTCCTTTCTTTGTCTGTTATCAGAATAATGATTATGGATCTCGACTTAACTCTTAAAAATGCAACATATAGTTGTCCGTGAGAGAATACCTAAAAACAAACTCACATGTTCAAGAGATTTTTCTTGACTCTTAATAATTGTCATTTCAAAGATAAAGTCACTGGAGTTTTCGACGCATGTAGAAATGTAACTTTGCATCCGAAGGCGTCACAAACATCCTCGGTATAGAATAGTCTGACCGACCAATTTATCATTCTTAGTAATGATTCTAGTTTGAATGACGTGCTTTGCCATCCAAAACAATAATAAGCCTAGTCACATTACATAATCCACCCTTAGTCCAACATGGATTTGAGAGACGCCACACATAACGGAAGGCCCTGTGATAAGTCTAACACTCAACTTCAAAGGCTTTGCACCAAGGAAGAAGAGAGCGGCAGAAAAAGTGGCTAGGATTTCTTCTTTAAAGAAAAGTAAGTTCTTTAAAAAAAATCAAAGTCTACAGATTAGAAGCCGAATATGGAGCTTTATAATAGCTCTGCAACTTAGGTCTTCGAGGCCCAGAAACCAAATAAGAAAACTAATACGGATATTCAAATAAGGAACATGATAAGTACTTATGACGTAGCATATACACTAGCTTGAACAGTAATACAGAAAAAAAAAATACAGAAGGGAAATAGCCTGCAAAACAACCAAGCAAACTTGTTAACAAAGAAGCTTCCTTGTATATCCTTGTAGAATCGACAAGAATTTTGTTGATGGAGTCTTGAGTTGCACATACGACAAAATTGTAATCCCTTGTTGCTTTCAGCTTTTTGATGCCTTGTAGTCGTTGTGGAGTTGTGCTCTTGATTATCTTAGTCTCGAGCAGAAAATGGGTTTATCATGTTTGTTGTCTCGGTTGGAATCTCTTGAGTGATCTCTTTAGTGAGCAGTATTCTTTTGAGTTCTTCATGCTCTAGCACACATGATTATGCTGTTCACATATTGGTTGAACTCTTCTCTTAGACTTCTAATTTCTGATCTTGTTCATGGTGTCTTTCTCATGTATAGCATGGAAGTGCCATTTCCTTCGGATTCAAATATGCTACCATCAATATCCTCATCACTTCATAATCAAAAGCGTCGACGTTCAGATCTAACAATCACCAAACCCTAAGCGCCCCCATGATGAACCCCCCCCCAATCCTTTACTTACGATCTAATAATGTTCATATATTGATTATTCAAGATGAAGAAATAAAATTTTAAAATGTCATATTTATATTTGTAATTATTTTATGATCATAGTGTTATTTGGAAAATTAAGACGTAAAAATGTGATGGAAAATTAGAAATTAAAAAAATTCAGAAATTCTTTAAAATACTATATTATGAAGGTTGAGTTCCAAAAATACCACTATAAGTTTTATTTTTAAAAAATACCACTAAAATTTTATGTTTTCCAAAAATACTAAAAACATCAAAAGTGATTTTCAAAGGTTTAGAATTTATTTATTTATTTTTGTTTGAATTAATTATCTTATATTTAGGAGTTTAATTTTGAAAAAAAAAAAATGTTTTTGTCGTCTGTTTGTATTGCAAGAATTTGAAACTGAATCCAGACAGGGAAGAATTAGAGGATGAAACAGAGCTGAAAACAAAGAAAAGTATAAACTAAATTTGAACAGTCGTGCGTTTTTGCTCGAACAAGACGTCTAGCCACTGAGGGTGTGATCTGGCGATGTAAGATTGATATCGATTATCTTGTGTCACACTATTGGCTATACGGGCTGCACCTTTGCTAGCTTTAGGGTGTTCGTACATAACATACCACCGGGATGATGCTGGAGACATGAACATAGAGGACCGAGAGAAATCTTTAGTGCAGAAAAATCATTCGGTTTGAGTAGAGCTTTGACAATATCCTGAGATTCAACAGCAAAAATAACATGGGATAAATGAAGACAATCCACACTCTCAAGAGCCGCCATCCAACTGAGAATTTCCGAATCATGCACAGAAGAAACAAATGCTAATGAACTCCGGCTATGGAGTATGCATTTTCCGGAATGGTCAGGAGATGCCAACAGTGGACATGTTTCTATACCAATTCATGCCAATGTTGCATTTCATGAGATCAAAAGAAGGTGCTTCCCAAACAGGGCATGTGGAAACACGCAAGGTAGATGGTTCAGGGCAGGGAAGATTGACTGTCATCCAACTAGTGACGTCATCCAGAATTCTCTGTGATAGAATGAGAGGAAAACATATTGACCTTCAAAGAAGAACTTGTTTCTGTGCGTCCAAAGATGCCATAGAGTCCAGAAAAGTAACAAGCGTATCTCCATATGGAACCGAGAGTCCTCAACAATTTCAAAGAGATGGTTGATGTTCTAAAAAAGACTACAGTCTGAAAACCCGGAAGGCGGATGGGGTACCCCAGAAATAGCCTAAATTTGACGCGCATATGGGCATGAGAAGAGAATATGATTTATAGATTCTAACTCTCCTGCACAAAGACCGCATCTCAAGTCAACCCGCTCACCTCGCGTTTGTAGTCTATCAGGCACTGGTAAGGCACCACACAAAGCTTTCCATACGAAAGTCTTTATTTTGGGCATGGTTTTTATAGACCAGCACCGTTGCTTAAGTGGGTTTAGTGAAGGTTGAGCTTCTACTTCCATAAGAAGTTCCTGATTCTGCAATCTACCACTAAGCCAGTAGCCCGACTTTACCGAATAGGCACCCCAAGCGATTGTAGCTCCAAATGAATCTATCTTGATACTTCATGTTAGGCTTAGCTTTGGTAATAATTTTGATATATGGTTCACTGAAGAATAATTGAAGACACAGGTACACCATTCAACCCCATTGGAGTGGATGAGAGCCGTTACAGGCAGGGAATCATCAACTCATGTTTGACGACGGGGAGGAGGTCTATGAGCTTTATCGAATAACCAGTTATCGGTCCAAATCTTAGTATCTCGTCCCGAGTCAATAGACTTGGTGAGTCCTTGCAGTAATAACTCACGTCCATGTACAAGACTTCTCCAAGCGTACGAAGGATTATCACCAACAGGAGCGTGTAAAATCGAGGACGAAGCATAATATTTGCTCTTAAAGACACGGGCAAATAAGGTAGTAGGACAGTGATATAACCTCCATACTTGTTTGGCGAGAAGTGTTTAATTGAACCTCTTTAGGTTGCGAAAACCCATCCCACCATTACACTTTAAAAGGTTTTAGTTTGTTTTTTTTTGTCAATGATAGTGATGATATTTTTCCGCTTTTCGATGTGATTTTCGGTGTTTTTATCAAACAAACTATTTATTTTAAAACATAAACTACTGTATTTCACGTTTTCCTGTTTGCAAAGCNTGTTTGCAAAGCGTTTTTGTGAAAACAATGCATTTTAGGTTGCAAAGGGACACTTTTTACCGAATCCAGCAAATCAACATCAGAAGTCCAGGTCCGGATGAAGTAGATGTTCATTTTGTACTGAAGTGAGGAGTTAGGACAATCAAGCCACGGGAGTTAGCTTTCACATGGG
>OVAP01001667.1:0-22726 GCA_900406295.1 Aurinia saxatilis | reverse complement strand
CTGTTAAATGTTTACCTTCGGATACTTGGTGGGAGATATTTGACCCCCACATACGCCTTAGGAGTTCACCTTTAAGTAAGCATATACTTCAGAATAAGCAATGTGTAAAAGTACTTCATAGATTATAAAACTAAAAGACCACTTCTCCAAAACATACCATTGTAAATTCAAAGCATTTGACATCAAAACTTGTATGAGACTAACCTGTCTTATTATAGTTGGATTATGACCGATACCTCATCTTTTCCGTTTTTTGCATATTCCCAAGCCAGTATCTAGTAGCTTCAAAATGTTCTTGTTCCAAACTCGGCTCTACATTCCAACATATATTTCAAAAAAGACTTGATGTAGACGATGTGTAGATGAAGTTGAAGGTTTGTAGATATATATCTTGAGTCTGACATTGAAAAGAAGAGAATGAAACAAAGTTGACACTGACATAAAAGGAGAGAGTAAACTTGTGATGTATTTCAAATTCTCTACACCAAAAACCCAACTCTAAGTCACTGATTTATCAAAATTTTGGGTGCACACATAGCTGATAATCACGGAATCAAGTGTTTTACTTTTTGTTGTTTCTCTTTAGAAGCTCTCACATTTAGAGCCAGAGAGCTTCTTTGTGTGATCATTGACTTAACCCCTAAATCTGGAAACGTAACTGAGTGTGAGAAAACCGGTTTAAGAGGCTTTACGGTGTTTGTTGGTGCTTGAGGAGTTGGTGGCGTTGGTGACATTGAAGATCTTGAAGTTGAGTTTCCACTGTAATTGCTTGAAACATCAGTCCATTCAGGTGTTAATCCTCTAACTCCTCCAGTCCTCCTTTCTTTTTTTTTCTTGTTACGACGCCTCTTCTGATTTTTTGCAGTCTTTACAGTAAGATTCACAGGTTCCGATGCTTCTTCTTGGGACAGAGAAGCAGTAGGAATCTACTGTTTGACAAAGAATTATATGTGAGTATGTCATATATTTTAGATTAACAATTATTTAATTTATACATTAGCATGTGGACGTATTACATCTGAATATATTAGATTAACAATTATTTAATTTATATATTAGCATGTGAACGTATTAAATTAACAAATAACAATTATTTTTAATGTTTATAAAATAATAGAACTAATTAAAAATAATTGGTAATTATGTTCACAAAAAATCAAAATAATTAATTGAAATACTTAAACGAATAATAAAAAGACACATAACATATTTTAAAGTTATTTTTGACTATATAGTTTTAACGACGGCACATAAGATTGATTTACTGCGTATCAAATGTATAATAGATTTTGAACTCATTACCTCTTTGACTTTTAATTTTTTTTTCTGTTTGTCTGGTTGATACCCATTTTTAGTAATCCTTTAATTATTATGTATTTGTCTACCATCACATTTTCTATTTCCTTCTTATATACTTTTATATATCTTTTTAACCATTTTAGCTTCATGCAATTTAATAAGTATTGATTATTGTTTTCACATAGATAAATAAATAATAAAATATTCAATATATTCGAGTATTTAATTTATAATTTATCACATCATAATTAAGATTAAACTCTTTATATTTTTGTGGTTATCTTCTATAGTAGTGGTCCATGATTTTTTCTAATTGAGTTTTCTCAGCGTCACACATTTTTTCTCAAATTCTGGATGGTTTTGTGAAATATTTTGCACACAAGTTCAATCAATATTTCTTTAACATATGAATAAAATAAAATATATAACGTTAAAAAAAAAAGATGAAAAACATTTCTTCCATTTTTTGTTGGGTTAGAGAAGTGAACCAGTAAAGTTATTCTACTGCTAAAATATATTAAAACTGTAGTTGATATATATATGTATTTCTATGAATATCAATCGCCACGTTCTTCCAAATCTTTTTAAACGGCAACGTATTGGTCTCACCGCAACTGAACCAAACCCAAACCGAAACCGAAGACCACGCGCCTAACCAACACAGATCTACATCACTATCAAGATCCAACGGCCCAGATCCATTCCCTCTCCTTCTTCTCTCTCGGACTAAAAGAAAAAAAATCTTCTGAATCTTCGAAAAGCCGATCGGGAGAAGAAGAAAAAAAAAGAAAATTCAACGGCCGGCCAGTAACTGTCAATCTCCGTTCCGACGATTCTCATTCTCCGATCAGATCTGGTACTTCTCTTTTCCGATTTGAATTCCTCTCTCTTTCGCCTTAGTTTCCGTAACGATTGATTGTTTTTTTTGTTTTTTTGCGCATCTAGTGATTACTTGTGACGATGGCTGCTCCTCCTGCTAGAGCTCGGGCTGATTACGATTACCTGATTAAACTTCTGTTGATCGGAGATAGCGGTACGTTTCTTCACTCCGATCGTGATACTGCAATTGAAAAAATTGTTTGTTGATTCTCGCGATTTGTGTTTGTTGATACGCTTTAGGTTTGTTTGAAGGATCTGTGTCATTAATGATTCACGATTAGGATGAATGAGTTACTCAGATTTGAATTTCATTAGCTTAGATTGTTAGTATGCTCAGATTGATTTTAAAATTGAATGCTGTATCTGATTCATGAATTTCTCTTGATGTTTTTGTGGCAAATGGTTTAGAACTTGGACTAGTATTAACTTTGGATGTGTAACTCACCTTTCCTTGAGCCAAATTGATTGAATATTCGTTTTGTTGATCGGTGTAACTGTTTCAATATGTTCCCAGTTTATGCATTATTCAAAATTTTCTGCTTTATCTTCCTTCTTTCGTATTCTAGGTGTTGGTAAGAGTTGCCTCCTCTTGCGATTCTCAGATGGCTCGTTTACCACCAGTTTCATCACAACTATTGGGTACGCCTTCATTACATGACTTTACTCTCTCTGTTGTTTGTTGGTTCCCATTAAATTTTGTAATTTTGTCATTGACAGAATTGATTTCAAGATACGGACTATAGAGCTGGATGGGAAGAGAATTAAGCTGCAAATTTGGGATACTGCAGGACAGGAGCGTTTCCGGACAATCACAACTGGTTTCTCTTCGATTTTCTTTTAGAAAATGCCCTTTGCTTTTCAATTTCTCTTACTGCAATTTATGCATCACTATGGTAGGAATCCGGAATACTCACCTAATTGGTTTCAACTTATTGCAGCATACTACCGTGGTGCCATGGGAATTTTGCTTGTGTATGATGTCACCGATGAATCATCGTTCAATAGTAACTACTCACTTCAATTTTAACCTGTAGTTTTAATTACTTCATTTCTAGGGCTTGTGCACCAGTCTTTTACTGCTCTGAAGTTTATATACTTCCGTCTCTGAGCATTATTATTTCCTACTCAACTAATCTGTCCTTTTCTTTCCTTTGTTCTCTTCAATTCCAGACATCAGGAATTGGATCCGTAACATTGAGCAGCATGCTTCTGATAATGTCAACAAGATTCTAGTGGGGAACAAGGCTGATATGGATGAAAGCAAAAGAGTGAGTCTTTTACCCCATCCACTCATATCTTCCTGATTATTTATTTCATCATTTTGTTTGGCTAATTCACTGTTTTCTTTTCTTTCTCCAGGCTGTGCCAAAAGCTAAGGGCCAAGCTCTCGCAGATGAATACGGAATCAAGTTTTTTGAGACTGTACGTTGTTGTTCTAGTTTTTGTTACGTGTCTATATAGAAAACTGTCCTCATTTGGTTAACGGTAATGAGTTTGATTTTGCAGAGTGCCAAGACTAACTTAAACGTTGAAGAAGTTTTCTTTTCAATAGCTAAAGACATTAAGCAAAGACTTGCAGATACCGATGCAAGGGCTGAGGTTCGTTTGAGCTTTAGAATTTATTTTCATCATCATCATTATCATACATTACAATTTAGAAAAAGTGACATTATAGTATGTGTATTACCTGTTTTAACAATGCCGTGTTTCTTATCATTTTGCAGCCACAGACAATCAAAATCAACCAATCTGACCAAGGTGCAGGAACAGCTCAAGCTACGCAGAAATCAGCGTGTTGTGGTTCATAAACTGGTTCCGCGAAGCCATCAAAAGAGGGAAACCGGCTACTGTAAGAGAAACATAGTTTTTCTTTTACCTTTGGAAAGAAAAAATATGGAAATTCTTCTATGCTTTACTTTAACAGATGGTGTTTCTACGTATTCTTTAAACTTCTCCCTTCCGGTAAACGGTACAGTCTGAACTACACAATTCGTAATCCATATTTCTGGCATGGATTCTCTGACCTCAGATATGAAGTTATGACCAACCAGTCTTTCTCTAGTTTGATCATACTGTGAATTTGGTACGAATTTATGTCATCCATTTTAAAGGGTTTTATGGAATCACATTGACGGAGGCTGGTCTTGTGTGTTGGGATTTCGTTTGTATTCCAAACATAAGTCTACCGTAAATGGTATTGATCGTTTTTACAAAATTCGATCACTACATAAGTATTTTATTAGTCATTGTAGGGATTGAAATGATTCATTTGATCATACATGATAGAAAGAATGGAAAAAATGTTTGGCAAGAGAAAAAAGAAGTTAAAATAAAATTAGTAAAAAAAGGATCTCGTTTACAAACCTCAAATCAGTGTCTCCCCAGTAAGATATACAAGATCATTCTCCAACGGAGTTAACTTTAATCCAAGCACAAGACCCGCTTTGCTGCTATTGCATCGATTTCAAACCGGTCTGTTATAAACCACAGAAGATAGAACCTGTTGTTCGGTTATCATGGTCGTTTCTATTAGAGACATGAGATAAGTACCTTTAGATTTATGAATATCCAATTCAAAGATCCGATCCTTTATTCTTATCCGCATGATTACATAATTATATTGAAAATAAAGTTTATAAATTCATAAGCGATAAATTATTTTAAAATATATTTTTTATAGGCAATGCATAATACAAAAATATAAATTACAAATTTCAAAGCAGAAAGCCTATAATCCATTATCTATGTAATTATCAAGGATAATTCATAAGTACAACATATTTTATATTATGGTTTTCATAGGATAATTTCTTTCATCAGACCTAAATATGAAAAAAACAAGACATAAAACTTCAGATTAATAATCAAATACAAAAAAACAGATATGCAACTCAAAGTTGAAATAAAAGAACAAAACATGAAACATCACAAATTTTCACAAATAAACTACCATCACAAACTTTCATAAATCAATAAACGATCATCACAAACAAACAAGTAAACATAACAAGCAAACCATCACAAACAAGTAAACATAACAAGCAAATGATGACCACAAATTTTCAATAAATTTATATATAATATACATGCTGGCGTGCGCAGAATCCCTAATTAGAAACTTTATAAAAAATAACTATAATTTTTAATAAAAAAAAGAAGAATAAGTAAATTTGAAATATATACCGATCATTTAATTTAAAATCTAATAAAATTACAGTAGTAATTTACCAAACAAAACAAAATGAAAAAATACAACTCATTTGAAAATTTATTCTTTATTCAGCTTGGTTTGATTGTTGAAAAAAAAAAGAAAAAAAAAAACTAGTTCGGTTTGATTTGGTTTGGTACGGTTTCAATTTATGGAAATATCATAAGATAATTTCTTTCATCAGACCTAAATATGGAAAAAACAAGACATAAAACTTCAGATTAATAATCAAATACAAAAAAACAGATATGCAACTCGAAGTTGAAATAAAAGAACAAAACATGAAACATTTTACTTGCATAAAACAAAGATATACAAGTTAACTAACATCACAAACTTTCACAAATAAACTAACATCACAAATTTTCATAAATCAATAATCGATCATCACAAACAAGTAAACATAACAAGCAAACCATCACAAACAAGTAAACATAACAAGCAAACGATCACAAACTTTCAATAAATTTATATATAATATACATGCTGGCACATCCAGAATCGCTAATTAGAAACTTTATAAAAAACAACTATAACTTTTAGTAAAAAAAAAGAAGAAGTAAATTTGAAATATATACCGATCATTTAATTTAAAATCTAATAAAATTACAGTAGTAAATTACTATTATTTTACCAAACAAAACAAAATGAAAAAATACAACTCATTTGAAAATTTATTCTTTATTCAGTTTGGTTTGATTGTTGACAAAAAAAAAAAAAAAAAAAAACTAGTTCGGTTTGATTTGGTTTGGTACGGTTTCAATTTATGGAAATAATTACCCAAATAATATTAGTTACTTTTCCGTTTGAGAAACAACACAACTTCGTCATCAGAAACAAGGTTTTGATTTGTCTTAATTTGACAGATTTTAGGGTTTTACAGAGAATTTCAGCTATGGATTCGATGGTGACTCGAAAGACTGTTTTGGCCGTGACGGATGATTTGGTGTTAACTCTTACCTCTGTTCTAGCTTTACTGAAAGAGATTGGAGAAGAAAATTTGGATCCTCTGATTATTACTCAAGCTTCTACAATTAACAAGTTTCCTTTGGATTCTTCGTCAGTAGACGCTGTTTTAGCAATCTCCACAAAATCTGATTTTCCCACTGATAGAATATACAGTGAGTTCTGGAGAATCTTGAATCCTGGTGGTATAGTTTTTGTGTGCACGAATTTAGAAGGTGAAACTGGAGAATTACAAAGGAGAGTGAGGATTGCTGGTTTTATGGAGTCACAGTCTGTTGAATTTGAAGTCTAACTTGTTCGGGATTAAGGCAAAGAAATCTTGTTGGAAGATTGGTTCTTCATTTGCTCTTGAAAGGCCTGCAAGAACTCTCTCGAAGGTAATCGAGAATCCGCAGTAATCGTGTGGTGGGTGTGGGCTCGGAGATGCCTTCCGTTGTGGTATGTGCCCTTACAAGGGTCACCCACCTTTCAAACTAGGCGAGAAGGTTACCTTATCTCAAAACTTCCTTGAAGATGACATATAAGTCTTTGAAAGGTATGCATTTTCAAGCATACACTGAGTCACAAAGTAGTTTCGTCATTTACTTTGTGCCCCTTCGCATATTGTGTTTGTTGGTGCTTTTCTTTCTTGGCTCTAAAAGCTTATAGAAAATTGTTGGTTGATGTCACTTACAACAACACATTTGAACGTTAGTTTTCAGTGAAGAACATCATAATCAAAAGCATCTAAACATCATGTTGAGTTCTGAAAAATAACAAAAACCTACATAAATTCATAAACAAGATATCCATATAAAAATGATATGCAATATTCTTAACAAAAATTGAACCCACGTTTGGTCTACCAATGTAACTTCCAATTAAAGAACAAACTCATGGGATGCTCTTGAACTCATTCCCAGGGCTCTTATTTGATTCGTTCTTGCTTTCTACCTGTATTCGTCAAATTTATACAATGTTATCAAGTCTCTGGTGTTAAGAAGCTGTATGTTATGTTCTTTTGGGATAACCATGAATCACTTTTTGAGAACCATCTGTACCAGAGTAATAGTCACTACTTGGGGAAGTCTAGGCTTGAGTGGCAACTAGAAAGTGTTGATTTTTATACAGTTGAAGTTTTGTTGGCTTGTTGAACATTGTGAAGTGAGAGGACCTGGCTTTTGCTGCATAAGAGTCCCATCACTAGCTAGACAGGTTCTTACTTGCCTCTGCTTTGTTAATGTGAAGTGAATGTTCTTTAACCAATTTGCTCATGTATTGGCTAATCCCGTAGACCAGTTCATACTAAGTGGACAACCATTCTGAACTGAAGTTAAAAGATTATAAAATTGACAACTTGGGGCTTTATCTGTAAAAGAATATACATCGTTTAGTTTTTTGTGTGTGTATTTTGTATCTTAGGATGTTTTGGGAATGGAGGAATGGATGAGTCGCTTGATTCTCCTATCAGACCTTTTTTTTTGTTTTTAATGCTGTTCAATGTCATTCCCTAGGCGCTTCAATCTATACATGGGGACTCCAGATATAGGTTCATTAAGGAAAGTCAATATTAATAAGAAGGATTCAAACTCCATTTGATTGATTAAAGATAAAAAAATATAAACCTTGACAATTTCTTATGTACGTCTCTTTCTGCTATGTATTTTTAACTCATTAGATTACTGTCATCACGAAGTTTCTTTTTCCAGCAGTATTTTTTGGTACACAACTATGCCTGATGACCAATAGACTTTTTGCTTTTGCCTTAGTGTTTAAGAACTTTCCGGGGATTCTTTTATGATTTTTATTTTTGTGTGACTTGATCATAATTTATAAGATTGGCCTTGACCCAGATTTTTTTCTTATGAAATGTGAATTTCATCTACCTCTGACCTTCATGTATGTTTCTGTGTGCTACAACAGAATTCTGGTGACATTTTAGGTATCTCGATGAGTTCTAGAACATGCGGTTCAATATTGCTGGTGACATTTTGTTGCCTTCTGCTTCATGCAGCTGGTTCAAGAACAGATCCTTCAGAAGGTAATAACATTTTTTCACCATAACCTCTCATCTTTTTATATGTTCTTAACTTAAGGTACGACTGAACATAGAAACTAAGCTTGATTACCTTATAAGCACATGGCCGTTCACATATTGACGTATACATATAACAATATTGCAGTAAATGCTTTACAAGATATCAAAAGAAGTCTAGTTGATCCTATGAGAAATTTAAGTAACTGGGCAAAGGGTGACCCCTGCAAATCAAACTGGACTGGCATAATATGCTTCGAAAGCTCACATGATGATGGTCTCTTTCACATCCGGGAGCTGTATGTTGCTTTTGTATTACCATTACTTTTCTACTTTTTGGTCCTTTCCTTGTTTTTATTGGGGATTCGTAGGAATCTCTAGTATATTTTCTGATAATTCTTGCATTGCCGTACTTACACGTCCTGTTTTACATTTTGTGATGTAGCCAATTGATGAGACTTAATTTATCTGGAGAGCTGGCTCCTGAAGTTGGCCAGTTATCACATATCGAAATTCTGTAAGAAATGAATTGTTTCATTCTGTATGGTCTCATTGGCTTCCTGGTTGCCGTAATGAATTTACTGAAAGAAGTATTTTCTCTTGGTTCAAAGTGATGTGATGTGGAACAACCTGGCTGGGCGTATTCCTCTGGAGATAGGAAGAATCTCTTCCTTGAAACTCCTGTAAGTTGGATCACATGATGTACTTTCTTTTGCCTTCTTGTTCTGTTTTCTTTCATCTGTTTGTGTAAGTTCACTTCTGGGATAGTATGCCATTTGGAGTCTTTGGACAGAGGAAACCATTTAGTATGCCACTTGGTTTCTTTGTTTATGTGGAGCCACAATTCCAACCTTTTTTCCCCTTTAATTGACTCTCTACAACATAATTTGGACAGGCTGTTGAATGGGAACAAGTTCTCGGGTAGTTTACCCCCGGAACTTGGTAATCTACAGAAACTAAACAGGCTTCAAATAGATGAGAACAACATAACAGGTTCGATTCCACTTGCATTTGGAAACTTGACAAGCATAGAACATATGTAAGTTTACCTTCTTCATAGCAAATCAGCAGTCATTTGTGGTCCATCATATACTCACCAGTGGCTTTTGGATCGTCAGCCACTTCAACAATAACTCGATTAGCGGAGAAATTCCGGCTGAGCTATCAAAATTGACCAACCTTGTTCACCTGTGAGTTTTTTTTTGTTTTCTCCTTTTCACCTTTTGTATACTGCCTTCAAAGTCTTTAATATTGATGGAACAAATCTTGTAGGATACTGGACAATAATAACTTGACTGGGACATTGCCGTTAGAGTTAGCTCGATTGCCATCCTTGGCCATACTGTATGTGACGTCTGCATGCCTTATAATTGTGTTTTTGTGCTTTTCCATATTTTGCAAAATTGCTAAGCTAGAATTCTGCTCATGCAGTCAGCTGGATAACAACAACTTTGACGGTTCTGAGATTCCAGAGGCTTATGGAAATTTTCCTAGATTAGTAAAACTGTAAGACCTTAGCAGCTGTTTCTGCAATAAATGTCAAATGTGCTGACTTATGATTCTTTGCACCCCTATACTGCAGAAGTTTAAGGAATTGTGGACTACAAGGATCAATTCCTGATTTAAGCAGGATAGAAAATCTCAGTTATCTGTAAGTGTTTATGTCTGATATCTGAGTAAAATTGTGTGATTGGTCATTGAGTTCTTGAACTACACTTCTATTGCAGGGATCTAAGTTGGAACAACCTCACAGGCACTATACCAGAATCCAAGCTTTCTGACAATATGACAACAATGTATGCATATTTCCAAATCTTACTCCTTTATTTAAAATGATACAATCACTTAATCGTCGAACTTTTGCTGCAGTAAACTGTCTTACAACAATCTCACTGGTTCTATACCACAAAGTTTCTCGGAATTGGACTCTCTTCAGTTACTGTATGTAAACATTTCATTAATCATTACAATGGATTTCCCAATAATCTGTATGTGCTTATTCTGTCTCATCTGTTACAGTTCACTCGAGAACAACAGTTTATCTGGATCTGTCCCAATCGAAATTTGGCAAAATAAGTCTTTCGAGAATAACGAGCTGCAAGTGTATGATTCAATTCTTTGTTTTTTATATGTTTATACTTAATAGTTCCCTAGTTCATGACCAAGAAAAACAAAAAAAGTTCCCTAGTTTTGTCAGAGGCTGAAACTTATTTGAATGCATGTACAGTGATCTGAGGAACAATAACTTCTCTGATGCTACAGGAAACCTGAGAACACCAGACAATGTTACCCTATAGTGAGTTTCTTTGTTCTATTTTATAGCAAGTTAGAGCTCACCAAACATAACAACTTGCATAGGCTTGTACTATTTTCTTGCTATCTACTGAAGCGCTTTTTTTTTTGTTTTCTTGTGTGTCAAAAAGTCTCCATGGCAACCCAATATGCATGAGTTCAAGCATTCCCATAGTCAAACAACTCTTTGAATATATATGTGGCGAAAAAAGGCAAACACCTAAAATCTCAAATCCACCTTGCAGTAATGTGTCATGTCCCTATGAGAATGTGCAGGTTTCACCAGGAGTCTGCTTGTGTACAGCACCTCTTTCGGTCGATTATAGACTGAAGAGCCGTAGCTTCTTTTTCTTCACTCCATTTATTAAACACCAGTTCATGGAGTATATAACCTCGTCCCTCCAACTGGAAACTCATCAACTAGCTATTGATAGAGTTGTTGATGAGAACAAGGTGCGTCTAAGGATGTTCCTAAAGCTAATCCCTAAAGACAAGAAAATATTTAATGTCAGCGAAGTCATACGTATCAGGAACACGTTTATGTCATGGAGTTTTAGTCGTAATGACTTTTTTGGACCTTATGAGCTGCTCGAATTTCCTCTTCAAGGACCGTATGGTACAATTTTGGACCTAGTCTTTAACAAATATATACCATCATTTGTTCTACTGATGTATATATTTAAATCTTTGGATGCAGATGATTTGTTACGTCGAGAGGCTGCAATTAGCACGGTTGGATGGGTGATGATAGTGGCAGGCTCTATTGTCGCTGCCACTGTTATTTCAGTGAGTGCAACACTTCTATATGTTAGGAAACGTCGCGAGAACTCGCATACGCCCGCCAAAAGACGTTTTTGTAAGTAACTCAGTAATGGTAAGTATTTTATTTTGATTCTTCTTTAACTAAGGACTCTTTCTTATGTCTTCCAGTCAAGACAATTTCTCGAGAGATCAAAGGGGTGAAGAAGTTCAGTTTTGTAGAACTGTCGGATGCAACTAATGGTTTTGATAGTTCCACAACGATAGGTAGAGGTAGCTATGGAAAGGTGTACAAAGGAATTTTGCCCAATAAAGCTGAAGTTGCTATCAAAAGAGGAGAAGAAACTTCTTTGCAGAGTGAGAAAGAGTTTCTGAATGAGATTGATCTGCTTTCGAGGTTACATCACCGGAACCTTGTGTCGCTGCTTGGATACAGTAGTGACAATGCGGAGCAGGTACGTCCTTTTTCATATGCAGCTGTTAATATGCTTTATATCTATGTTTATCGAGTAATCCATATGTGTGCGCTGTTTCATTCATGCACAGATGCTGGTATATGAGTATATGCCTAATGGCAATGTGCGTGATTGGCTTTCAGGTAAGAAATATTTCTCCAAATTCTTTCTCTCAAAGTTTACCCTTTGTATTTAGGACATATAGTTTTTAATGTGATAAATCCAAAAGGTTCAAGAGATCTTTCTCCTTAAGACTTTCTCAAACTAAATTAATGCATAAGCCTGAACAATGACCGTAGAAAAGTATTTATAGGGTTTAGGACAAATTTTAGAATTAGAAAATTAATCATAAAAGATTTAGGTAGGAAAAATCTTGATCTTGGAGATTTGAGAAATTTCCTTAGATTGACATGTCTTCACTAAAACCGTCATATTCCTCAACCAATAATCAGAATGAGCTGAAACCACCGCCAAAGTGAAGCTAACTCAATTTTCTATGTTGTGTCAAAATTTGAGATTAAAATTCCTTCGGAAGACCTTCGGATACAATCTTTAAGGGATTTCGGACAGTTTCTGCATTATAATTCCACATATTTGCTTCCCTTTGATCCATAATTTACCAAAATCCCCAAATTCGCCCATGTACTAAAATGACTTAATTGGACTCTAATAATAATATATACTCTAAAATATAAATATTTATGTGTTTATTATAATAAAAACCCGGTAAAATACGAGATATATCAACTTGAAACTCGCATTATCTTTGTTGTAAGTCTCCAATTTTTGCTGATCTGTTTCCTCATCAATGCTGTATAGCTACTGCTACAGAAACATTGAATTTTAGCATGAGGTTACATGTGGCTTTGGGTTCAGCTAAAGGGATTCTTTACCTTCACACTGAAGCAAATCCACCTGTTATTCACCGCGATATCAAAACCAGCAACATACTCTTGGACGGTAAGCTTCATGCTAAAGTTTCTGATTTTGGACTGTCACGGTTGGCTCCTGCTTTTGGAGAGGGAGATGGTGAACCCTCACATATATCAACTGTAGTGAGAGGAACACCGGTGAGTTCCAAACTGGCACACTAGTTGATATGTGATCCTATATAACCATGGCTTTTGAACAAAACAAATAAACAATATGTACACAGGGATATCTGGATCCAGAGTACTTCATGACTCAGCAATTGACGGTGAAGAGCGATGTATACAGTTTCGGAGTAGTGTTGCTTGAGCTCTTGACTGGAATGCACCCATTCTTTGAGGGTACACATATTATCCGCGAGGTACTTTTCTTGACTGAGTAGCTTTTTCCGAATGCACCCATTCTTTGAGGGTACACATATGCAACCAGTGCTAACCTGATAATGTAGCCAAATCTCCGAGGTTTATGTTTCTGCACAATGTGATACAGGTGAGGATGGCGAATGAATGTGGAACGGTTCTGTCATTGGCGGATAGTCGGATGGGACAATGTTCACCCGATAAAGTTAAGAAGTTGGCAGAATTGGCGTTATGGTGCTGCGAGGATCGACCAGAGATGAGACCATCTATGTCAAAAGTTGTGAAGGAACTCGAAGGTATTTGCCAATCCGTGGGAGAAACCGATATGATTTCAGAAACAACGACGTTGCTATGCTCCAAAACATCGTCGTCATCGTCTCCTGTACCCTCGCCTTTGTCTTTACTCCCTGGAAGTGACTTGGACAGTGGCTTTTTCCAAGCTGTAAAACCTCGTTGACATATCTTTGTTGTGACGTGTGACTTGTGAGATAGGCTAATTTACTTTAGTGCAAGAACCCATGAGACAAACTGAGACTTGTGTTATATATGCTAGGAAATTTAATGGGTCTTAAACTAGTTCTGTTGTGCTGATTCCTAACCATAGTAACATGCCTGAAAGTTAACATCTATGTAGACATGGAGAGTTTGTAATTCTTTGGATGTTGTTCTGTAACGCAAGTTTTAAATCCATTTCCTTTACACGGTTAACTTGCCTTTGACAATAGTTAAGAAGTGTGATTTTCATAAGATAAAAAGCCTATAAAGCACCAGAAACCATATTTTAACATATCAGAAACTTAGATTGGTTGTTAGTTCATTACAAACGACCACATTCTTCATCCAACTTTGTTGAACTGTGGTTATAACATAATTTCCCTGGCCAAAAGCTTATATTTCTAAGCAATACAAATTAACCAGAGTTGCTTTCTCTTTAGAGTAAGATTCCAACGTTTCAAATCTAACTCTAAAAACATACAGGTACGTAAAAATCTGTTCCATGAAGCAACAATCTGTAGGAGCGGGCAGGTCAGAGTTTAGCATCTTTAGATTACAACACACAGACCCGAAAAGAACACAGACGAAGAGAGACAGATCATTGACTGTGAAGGCTTGTTAGAGCAGTGCTGATCCATAGAAGACAGCTTCAGCAGGACCTGTCATGTAGATATGGTTGTCTTCTTGCTTCCATTCTATCTCCAATGGTCCGCCCGGTAGATCCACTGTGCATTTCTGTTCCACCATGACCAATGCAACAAAATTATATGACTAGCTCGAGGTCGGTATGTATAAATATGACCTCCTGCAGCTAATCTCAGCGCGTAAACTTTTGCATAGTTAACATATTTGCCTCTCGTCGTAGAAATGCTATCTAATTTTGTGTCTACCTAGCACACATCATCTATTTCACTACACTATCATGTTTAATGTATACATGGAATACCATTGAACAATCTGAAAACTATACCATTTCGCAATTTGATATCCAGTTTTTTAGTCACAAAATTTTCAGACTTACCCTGTCAGCTCGACCTTCCAGGACTGCTGCAACAACCAGAGCACAAGCTCCGGTTCCACAGGCCAAAGTTGCTCCTGCAAATTAAAGTATGCTTAAGCATATAAGGATACAGAGACAGTTCATAATCGACAAAGAGACAGATTTGACGGTAAGGGGGAATTAACTGACCTGCTCCGCGCTCCCAAACACGCATTTTCAAATGAGAACGTGATAGGACTTCCACAAATTCTGCACATAAAAGGCAAAGATTTTTTAAGTAAACTTCAGAGATAAAGCCAAACATGATAGAAAAATAATTCTGTATCTGTCGACGGGAATTCGGAGAGATGTATACTAACCTGTGTTAGTTCGAGCTGGGAACATTTCATGATGCTCAAACTTTGGACCAATCTCTGGCAAGTTCAAATCATCAACTTTCAGATTCTGGTTTGGTACAAAGGAAAATTACAAAGGATGAGAAATTCCATGTGTCAATGAATAATATAATCTGAAGTCCTGCAAGCAAAACACGCACCGGTCCACCCTTCCTACCAAATGTCACACAGTGAGGATTACCCATACTAACACACGTCACATTCCAACTCACTCCATCAACAACTAGCTCTCCCTGAACAACAGCTTCACCTTTGTTTCCTGGCAACTTAGTGGGCACATCTTGTCCTTTAAGAATCGGTTTGCCCATGTCAACCTTAACCTGTCCCCATATTAATCACAATGCAGTAAACAACGAGAAACAAAGAGTCTAAACCTAATACGAGACATCAACCCCGAACGATTTGTTACCTGTCCATCATCTTGAATTTCTGGAACAATCAGGCCAGCACCAGTATGTATTGTAAAACTAGCAAAAACAAATAACAAGAGCTTTAAAGATTACAGAAAAAGTCTGAAAACTCTCAACAGATAGAGATATATAGATTAGATACCTTTGTTTCCCCTGAAAATTCTCAAGCTCAGCAATGAACCTAGCAAAGCATCGAACTCCATTGCCACACATCTACAAGAACAACAAAATCAAAAGGCCAAATAATGACTCTCCAACTAAAAAAATCAATCAGCAAAACACACCTCTGGTTCACTACCATCTGAATTGAATATCCTCATTGTGTAATCAGTACCATTGACTCCTGGCATTGCAAATATCACTCCATCAGCACCAACACCAAAGTTTCGATCACATAACTTCACCGCTTGCTCTTGAGTAATCTTAGGCTCCGATGAATCTCTATTATCCACCTATAAAAAAATCCAAACTTTGTTTCAAAGCAGAGTTTCTCCAAACATTTCATTCAAAATTTTCAAATTTATACCAAAATGAAGTCATTGCCGAGTCCGTGGTACTAGACGAATTTCAGAACTCCGGTTTCTCTCTTGTCGAGAAAACTCGCCGGAGACATTTTCTCCGCCGTGACGTTGCTCATGGAAGTTGATGCTGATACACAAAGGCTTGAGCTCCCGGAGCAATATCTTCTCTGGAAGAGACTAAACGAAGGTGAAGAGAATGATCCTAGCTTCCTAAACAATGCATTCGACAGTCTCCGTGATTGCAACGCGACGGAGACACTGCTCGTGGCGGCTATTTCCATGGCTACTTCAGATTCCTTCTTCTTCTTCGTGGACTCTCCTCCGTATTGTGTGAAACTCTGAAATAAACGCCTCGTTGTTTTTGTATTTAGTAACTGGACACCGTGTTGTTTTATACTCGTACTTCGTGTCGTTCTCTGTGGACTCTCCTCCATTATGTGAAAGTGAAAGTCCTAGGTATGGGAAAAAAACTAAAACCCGAAAATCAAACCGAATTTGATTTGAAAATTATCTGAATTGAATCTGATCTAAATTTCTAAAATATTTGAATGGATATTTAACTTTGAAACCGAAAAACCAAAATGTATCCTAAATCAAATAAATATAGTTCAGCCTATATAATAATAGTGTTTTTTTATTCATAGAATTTTGTTTTCCTGTTTAATTCAAAAATTGTTTTATAAGTCGAAATTAAACTAGTCCAAAATCCGGTGATTAAACCGGTTCAAGTATAAAAAATCCGATATTCAAATTATCCAATTGAAAACTCAATTGAAAAACCGAATGTCTACTCCTATTCGAAACTTTGGGAACTAAGACTTTGTTGTTTTTGTATTTAGTAATCGAACTCCGCGTTGTTTTGTTTACCAGCACTTCATGTCGTTCTTCATCGACAGATATTTATTGAATGGAAAGGCCATAATAAAAAAAAGCCCATTAAAACATTCCAAAAGCCTTTCTCTCTCATCGCCGTCTCCTTCCTCTGGCTCTCTGTTTTCTCTCTCTATAATTCAGTCTCTTTTCTCCTCAGATTTTTATTTCACAATTGAGTAACATCTCCGATCTGATTTCAATTCCAATCTCCAAAAGAGAGAGAGAGATTTACGGTTAGTTTCTTATATCTCCATTACTTTATTTATTATTATTATTATTTTTCTGTTACTTTTCGCTCCCTTTTTTTTTGTTTAGTTATCTTGTGAGATAGATCCCTAAAATCGAAACACTATTTAGGGGTTTTCGAATTTCGATTCGAATAAACTTTGTGTGTTTTCAGCTCTGGATTTGCATTTTATCACAATCACAAACCCTTTATGCAAAGTAGTCTGCATCGTGAGAAAGGTAGCTCGATCGCGATGATCTTGGAGACTCAAAGGAATGTTGAATTCCCTCATAGGAATGTCGATAAGCGTCCCAGGAAACGGCCTCGTTTGGCTTGGGATGCTCTTCCTCCTCCTCCACCACCAATGGTAACATGCTTGTCTCTGTTTTTTTCATAGCTTAGGATCCTTCCATCTTGGGGGATTTGTGTCAATTACTGAAAAAGTTTTGATTTTGGTGCAGGTATTTCATCCTCCGTTGTACTATGGTCCAGAGTTTTCGAGTGGAGTAGTTCCTAATTTTGTGTACCCAAATATGTTCTATAATGGTCTTCCTCGTCAGGGATCTCCTCCCTGGAGACCAGATGATAAAGACGGCCATTTTGTCTTTGTCGTTGGAGATACGTTGACTCCACGATGTGAGTCTTATGTGCTTACGTCTTATTTGTTTCATCGGTGATAACTACGTTACACTGACATAGTGACATGGCTTCTCTTGTGCTTACAGATCAAATTCTCAGCAAAATGGGTGAAGGTTGGTTTATCTTTTTGTCATTATCTTTTTGAAGAAGATCTGTAGTCTCATCTTCGGTTGGGTTGTTGTATTCTGGCAGGTACATTTGGACAGGTATTGGAATGTTTTGATAATAAAAACAAAGAAGCTGTGGCAATCAAAGTTATACGATCCATAAACAAGTATCGTGAAGCTGCCATGATTGAAATTGATGTGTTGCAAAGGCTCTCAAGGCATGATGTTGGTGGTTCGCGGTAAGAATATGTTTTTTTTTCCTCTTGCTAGTTTTTGGTTAGTTTTAAATTTATGGCTTTTGGTATAAGCTTTGCCATTCCTTGCAGTTGTGTGCAAATACGGAATTGGTTTGACTATCGTAATCATGTTTGTATTGTAAGTGCTGTTACCTTTATTTGATTAGTTTAAGGGGAAAACATTCATGCCCAAATATTATGTGAGTTAAAAGAACTTGCCGATGGGTTTAAATGGTTTCAACAGGTATTTGAGAAGCTTGGACCAAGCTTATATGATTTTCTCCGCAAAAACAGCTACCGTTCATTTCCTATTGATCTTGTTCGGGAGCTTGGCAGACAACTTTTGGAGTCTGTAGCATGTGTGTGGACTATTCTTGACCCATTCTTTTATTTAGTAGTCCCATCAGTGCCAAAAGTCTCTTTTAATTTGAACTTTTTTAATATGAGACTTAGGCATTAGTAGTTATTACTTCGTGTCTCTTTTAATTTTTTGCAATTGCATGGAAACCAAATTGCTCAGTCAGACACTTTTTTTTAGACTTTTGTTTACCAGTGTACTCAGACTTTGTTATCCTATTCTGACAGATATGCACGATTTACGGCTGATACACACTGATTTGAAGCCAGAGAACATTCTTCTGGTGTCGCCTGAATACATTAAAATACCTGATTATAAGGTGAGTAATCGATCATCTCCAAGCTGGACCCGTTTAGATTCATGGCTTATAAGATATCCGTCCGTGAAGGAACTTGTACAACTCAAGTTGGTTGATTTTCTTCCTTTGTGGTCATGAAAATCTAGTTTCTATCACGACCCACGAAAGATGGGTCTTACTTCAAGAATCTGCCCAAGTCAAGTGCTATCAAGCTCATTGATTTCGGAAGTACTACATTTGAACATCAAGACCATAACTACATTGTATCCACAAGGCATTACCGCGCACCAGAAGTTATCCTAGGTAAACTTTTATGTCTTTGAAACATGTGTATAGGTAATAGTTTTTTTTTTTTCCCTTGTATAATCATCTGTATTTAATATTTGAAAACATTATTGCAGGGGTTGGATGGAACTATCCATGTGATCTATGGAGTATTGGCTGCATACTTGTTGAGCTTTGTTCCGTGAGTACTCTTTACATGTTTTCTGTAAACCAGGATTCATGTTATGGTGTCTCAGTAGATGTTTCTTCTGGATAAATCTTTTAGGGAGAGGCGCTGTTTCAAACGCATGAAAATTTGGAGCATTTGGCCATGATGGAAAGGGTCCTAGGACCATTACCACCTCTTATGGTGCTCAGAGCCGAGTAAGAACAACAAGATCAAATCGTATTTGCAGCATCAGATACCAGCGGAAATTAAAGTGAACTGTAATTTCTTATATCAAAATGGTTGATGCAGCCGACGCTCTGAGAAATACTTCAGGCGAGGTGCAAAGTTAGATTGGCCTGAAGGTGCAGCATCAAGAGACAGCTTAAAAGCAGTATGGAAACTTCCCCGATTACCGGTAAGTAATCTCTCAGTGATCAATTTAGATAACTTTGGATTTGATATTCACTTAATCTTGAACTGAAATCAGCAAACACCATTCTTTTGCATTTTGCAGAATCTGATAATGCAGCACGTCGATCACTCAGCAGGTGATCTGATTGATTTGTTACAAGGGCTTCTTCGATATGACCCATCGGAGAGGCTCAAGGCAAGAGAAGCACTGAACCATCCCTTCTTCACAAGAAGCCGGGAACAGAGTATCCCTTTTAACCCAAGCCCTCATCCATTTTCATATAACCACAAGAATTAAAAAGAAACAGCAGATAATGTTTGGAAAAAATCTGCAGTTTCTTGGGTTTCTGTAGCCTTATTATATACTTTGATGTATAGAAATGAAAAAAGAGAAAGGGTGTGTAGCCTTATTGTTTTTCTCTGTGTTTCTTTGTGTTCTTCCATGGCGGTTGTTACAGTTACTTACATCCCTCAAAATGAATGTTACAATGTCTTGTTGCAAAGCATGCTTCATTACATTTGATAATTGGATACGTAAGCAAAGAGACTGAGAAGTTATTGATCCAAACCGGTATCGGGTTCAATATAAGAAACTAAACCAAAGAGTATATAAAATCAATGCAATTCTCAACTGACACAAAGCCTTGGTATTCTTTGCAGATTTAATGGACAGACTACGCCAAATTTCTGGGACGGAGTTTGTGTTTTTGCTTTATCGCAATTAATAGTTCATTCAAAATCTCCCGTCTGTCTTAAATCACTAGGTGGCTTCTATGACTTCCTTTTGAGACAGAAGAGGACTGCATTCAACAAAAGGATCATGAGGATGTCCGAGCTAGGAGTTCCCATCTGATATACAGGGGGTGTTTTTCAAGGTATTTCTCTTCATTGTTTTTTTGAGACCATCAAGTTGAGTCAGATATGTTTGTGCTCAAGTTGGAGAGGAAAAATTAATAAGAAAGAAACTATATAAAACCTTGCTTAATGGATCAGTAACTTGTATTAAAATGTAAATCTATGGGAAACGGAGTGTAGGCCATCCACCCACGCGACCTGCAGGTGTCCCAACAGCTCGGATTGGTCTTAGCACGTTAAACCCTCCGGAGGAGCAAGAAGCTTCGGTCGTCTGACAATTCCGGCCGTTAATGTCCAGCGTCCCATCTCTCCTCCTCCTTCCACGCTCCCTCTTGAGCAGAGTCTCTAACTTTTCTTTTCCTGTTTTGCCTTTGACCGGAACCGGTATCATCTCCAGGCCCATCAGCTTTGCAACCACCCCTGTCTTGCACCACACCACATTTTCCCCACCTACCATGCGAGGCATGCATTTTTTCTCTCCATCCATGTCAGGACTGGCGCCAAGTTTAAACTGACCCCGGAATGAAGACCGGTACATGGCATCCTTACCGTCCAGCGAGAAACGTGGATACTGATTCAGTGCGTTCCTCGCTGACCTTAACAAGCAAACAAACATAATCCCTTTCTTATCACTACACTACTATAAAACAAACATAATCCCTTTCTTATCACTACACTACTATAAAACACCAACTGCTACAAATTTCACCATCTCCAACAATCTTTTAAGAGAAAACAAAAAACACCTTTGTTTCAATTATACCATAGATAACATAAATGGTAAACTCCAAAACTCATGAGTATTTGCTATGTATTGACATACCTCAAGATATCGGAGCTGTTAACGCATGACATTCGAACGGGCTGATGATACAACTTGTCATCATCGTCGCAATGATCATAAGTACCGTAGTAAGATTCACGGAGTCTAGCTCTTCGAACAATATCTTCTTCAACCTCTAGCTGAAGTATCATCTCCTCTAGTGTTCTCGGCGAGCCTCCGTTGAAAGGAGTATTCTCAGTCTCAGGTGTAATAGAAGGCCCCACATCGTTCTTTTGATGTTGGTTTAGTGTTGAGGTCGAGCCATCCCCGCCGCAAGAGCTTGCAAAGCTGCCACGTGGACCTCGTCCTCGCATTCTTGAGGCGAGAGAGTATTTCTTGAGGAAGAAGAAAGAGAGATCTTTCATTGTTTTGTTTGGGGCAGTGTCTCGAGGATTTGGATCTGAAGGTTAAGGAGAAAGGAGTGGTGGTTTGTCCGCGTGAGAGGAATGAATAAGGGGTGGTGGGAGATAGTTTGTTTTAAATTTTGGGGTAAAGAAAATTTGAAGTATGTTTTGTTTTAATGAGTGTCACGTAAAAAAGTGTCATTGTTAGTCACGAAGTTTCTCTGTGCTCATCTCTTTCACGTATTATAGATTTTTGTTTTCGCTTTTTCTTCAACTTTTTCACAAAGGGTTTTGGTAATATTTCCACTCTCAAAACTAAATCAATAGCATAAAGTTTTTCTAAGCTATAATCATGACGATGTTACGTTATGATGTTTTATGAGCTACGACATTCCACAGCAAACAATCTAATCACCAATAGCGTTTACAACTCTAACGACCAACTAAACTTGTAACATACGGAATTTCTCCAAAAACTTTAAAGGTTACAGACTTTATTAAGATATTTGTGACTTGGCATAAACTTAATGTATAGTATATACAGTTTCCTTATTGTAATTAGGTTACCACCTTATATTCATCTTTACTTGTATATAAGTTGATGGAACCGCATTTTAATAAACAAGAAACATTCTTACAACTTTTGAGGTTTCTTGACATGGTACCAGAGCTCTAAAAACCTTAAACTACCCAAAGGTTTTCTTGCTCGTTCTTGTGATCTTTTGCTTTTTACTGCAAGATCTCTGTTATGTTATTTTCTTTCATCTCAGATTTGTCTCTCTCCCTCTCTGTGACAAATCCCACTTCTTACGATGACTGCGACAACGCCGAGTGCTTCATCCTCTTCCATGACTTCAGTGGTTTCAGATTCACAGAAGTCCCGCCGCACCATCTCTCCTTACGACCTCACTGCCAGAGACAATCCAGGAACGTTGATCTCCCAGCCTATACTTTGTGGTCCAAACTACGATGAGTGGTCATCAAATCTGCGTCGAGCACTGAGAGCTCGAAAGAAATTCCGTTTCGTGGATGGAACAATCACACAGCCATCCGCAGATTCAAAAGAATACGAAGATTGGATAGCTAATATTGTAGGAAAACTGACCTGCCTAACCACTTAGGGACTATCAGGTTTCCAGTC
>OVAP01001666.1:0-22731 GCA_900406295.1 Aurinia saxatilis | reverse complement strand
TTAGATAGTCAAAGGATTATTGACTAGTGCTTTTCCAGGCATTTTCAGCTAGATCATTACAATAAGAGCTCTATAGGTGATTTGAGTAAAAATGAGAAAGGGAAAAAAGTCCAAAAGGATTCGAAAGGTTTGAGAGAAGAGTGAGATGTTAAGAGTTGGGAAAGGGTAGAATGGAACAAAATCGTGTAACATCAACACAACTTTTCTCGATTGCTTTTAGACTTTGATTTATGCTTCATCTGAGATTAGTTTATAGGGGTGATATTTTACCGCTTTCCGATATGGATTTTCGGTGCTTTTAATGAAGATACTATTTGATTTGGAACAACTATTGGATTTCACATGTCTCTGTTTGCAAAGTGTTTTGTGGAAATAAGGCTTTTTATGTCATAAATGGCCATTTTCTACTAAGTCCAACAATTTAACATCAGAAGTCCAGGCCCAGATGAAGAAGATGTTTGTTTTGGATTGAAGTTAGGAGTTAAGACAAGCAAGCCACGTGAGTCAGCTGTCACATGGGCTTGAAATCAAGTTGTTCACCCTCAGAAATAAGAAATAAGCCCAATCATTGAAGATGTATCAAGAAGCCCAAATCAGATGAAGACCCAATCGACCGAGCGAGAGGCCCCAATAATCCCAAGGAGCTTCGAGAACAAACTCGGATAAGGACCGTTGCATTTGAGGAGATAACATGATACGTAGGAGATAATCACAGAAGATACATAATATTCAGAAGACGCGTTTCAGGATATGATTGATCGATTAAACTAATATTAATCGATCGACCGGGGAGTGATAAGCATATATATTTGGATCTCTATCAAAATATTCTTCCTGATTCATCTCGGCTTACTCCTCGACCCTCTCCACTATAAATACAGAAGCCAGAGCCAGAGAGGAACATCACAAAATTCACAAAGCTTCCAGGCATCCAAGCTAAATAGTTTTTTGTTCTTTTTCATTGTTCTCTTCTTTTTATCTACTTTGGTCATTGCTTTCAAGGAAGAAGTTTGTAATCTATGCACTTCCAGAGAAGCCTTTCTGAACCATACTTTGATTAACATGATTGCAATTTTCATTGTTTTTATGTTTCTCTTAAGCATGATTGAGTAGTCTGTTAGTTAGGAATATGGTTTTGCTAGGAGAATTCATGACTAGATAGATAGGCAATAGGGCTGTGTAATGACTGGTTAAAGGCTTACTTTCGTATCAGATCTTAATTCAAATCATAGGATAAACCTGCTATTAATACACCACTTAGAATAAGAGATATAGAACTTGATAGTGAAAGCTTTACTATTTAATAGTTCAGTAAAATTCGATTCCTTGAACTTAATGCCTAGATTGATTGATTGATCAGCCCATAAGTTCTCTTTCTGAAGGATATAGGTTAGAGTTAACTCGGATATCAACCGAACTAGACCAGCTAAGCATGACCATAAGGATAGTTGGTTAATAGTGATTTCAACTATATAGCCTCAACTAGAATATTAACACATGTCACTACCCTGAATAATTCAAACCGTGATTCTCTGATGCATTGCCTGATTTCATAACGCATTTTATCATTGTTTTATCTCATTTTTTAATTTGTTTTAGCATTTGCAGGCATGAATCCATCTAACGCATTATCTGCAATCGACCGAAAGGAGTTTCATCGATCGATCAGTTCATATTGTTGATCGATTCAAACCCAAACCACTTAATATTTGTTGCTTAGCTCGAGTGAACTTGGACGTTCTACTGCATACACTCTACTCCCTGTGGATTCGACTCTAAAGTACTACTGCCAGACCTGTGTGCTTGCAGGACCTATTCTGGGTGAAAACTAAATTCCCATCATTAGTCACTAAAGCATAAAACCTCTAGTATAAACATGGATTGAACCTTTTTCTTTACCAAGCCAAACGAGTTTGATCAATTGTCCATTCTTGAGACCGCACGCGATCTTTTAATGAATGTTAAACGGAAAGTCGATTTGAATCTTGTTGGATCGTGTTGTTGTTTTAAGAAGATTGTGTGATATTTGCCTAAGCATGAATGAGTACGGATTCCCTCTGTGAAAAGCTAGTGTTACTTCGAATTCGTCTTGTAGGTTTAAGAATTTCATCATAATTGGTTTGAGTCCCCACGTTCAAATTCCTATGGTTTGATCTTGTAGTTTGCTTGCGGACAAGCAAAGGCTAAGTTTGAGGGAATTGATATATTGTGTTTTGTGCATGTGTTTGACCTTGTTTTTATATCCTTTAAGTCTCATTTTTGTTTCATTTGTTGATAGTTTGTTATGCATTTGGTCACATTTTGTATTATAGCTTGCATTTAGGACTTTGTCTTGCATTCTTACATTTGCATTGCATATTTGCATCATTTGGGTACTTTGGAGCTATGTGGACATGGTGAAGACTTGGGAGGAGCTTAAAGACCAAGGGATGAGCAATTGAGCAAGGAATGAAGCAAAGAAGGTGAAGAATGCATGAAGATGGGACAATGAACCCGCTCCATCACCCGCTCTAGATGCAAGCCAAAATTCCTGATTTCCCTGTGCAGCCAGATCAAACATATGCCCAATCCAGCGTCCGATCTGGGTGCAAAATTACACTTTTGTTAGCCTTATCATTATAAAAACCTAAAACTCTCTGTTGTAACTTTGATAGATCTTGTTCTTCAGATTCAAAAGGATTGATATTTGGTTTGAGAAAACTATTTATCTCTTCTTTAATCATGATTAGTATCTTAATCTCTCTTGTTTCTATGATTATGAGTGAGTAATCTCTCTATTTATTGATGTGTTTGGTAGATTAATGGGTAATTAGTGTTGATCTTGTGGATTTGGGTCAACATTTATGGTTTCCTTAAGCTTCTTGTATGATTAATGCTATTTCTTCTTTGGTCACTTAGAAATAGATCATAGGTATTTCTCACACCTATCAAGTGTTTGATGAAATGCTTGAATGAACAAAATGTTTTGTTTTATCATCTTAGCCATTGAGGAATGATTTAAGGTGCTTAGTGGTTGATTGGACTTGAATTTTATTGAATTGACATTTGAGAAATTAGTCCATTTAATGTCTTTCACCAAAGAGATTTGGGTTAAACTATAGATTAGTGGTATTTTATTTAGAATTGTGTTTCATGTTTGCAAAGCTTCCACAAGCTCATTACTAATTACCCTTGATCGTTATTTCCAGTACCCATCGGTCAATATGCACTTTTATTGATTTCTTGAATCGTTTTAGCTTGTTCGATTGTCTTGTCTTGCTTATTGCTTACTTTTGCTTATTGCTTGATCAAACACCTTTTGACTGCTTTAGCTTAATTAGGATTTAATGTGCTTAACGTGTTAGTCATTCTCCTTTTGTGGATTCGATCCTCAAACTATACTACAATTACATCTAGTGAGTTGTAGTTAGTGAAAGATTTTGATAGCTACAAACGAACAAAAATTTATAGCTAATCAAGTTAACGGTGAATTAGCGGGATATTTTAATAGTTCAAGAGGCCTACGACATGGGAGTACACTATCACCATATTTATTTGTTATTTGCATGAATATTTGATCATATTTGTTGGATAAAAGGGCTGAAAGTAGAAGATTTGGGGTATATCATAGGTGTAAAATCATATGGTTGACACATCATTGTTTTACGGGTGACTTGATGGTATTTTAATATGGAACACATAGCTCTATCAGTGGATTTTCGAAGAGTTTGCAGCAATGTCTTGTTTAAATATTAATCTTGAGAAGTCAACGGTGTATCATGCGGGAGTACCACTAGCAACAAAACAAACGATCTCAGCCACTTTTCTTTTTTGCCTTTGGTTCATTACTAATCCGATATCTAGGCTCCCATTCCTTACCAAGGGAATGAGAGCTGTGGATTATGCCCCACTCGTGGAAACAATCAGCTAAAAAATTACAGCTTGGTAAAAAAGATCTTTATCCTTCGTGGGTCGCTTGATGCTTTTGAAATCAATTATTGCTAGTGTCCTCGATTTCTGGATTGCAGCTTTTTTGTTACCTTCTAGGTGAATCAAAGACATTGAAAGCTTCTGTAGTACTGTCTTGTGGTCGGGACCGAATCTTAGTCGCCAAAAAGCAAAAATTGTTTGGCAAAATGTGTGTAATCCTCTCAATGAAGAAGGGTTAGGGTTTTGAAAATTGAGAGATGCGAATAAAGTGTGTTTGTTGAAACTTATGTGGCGCATTACCTCTAATGCACCATCTCTTTGGGTGAACTGGATCAAGATTTATCTTATTCACGAGCCTCCCTTTGGTCAATCGATTTCAGGTCTTAAGGAATAAGGGCTCCTGGATGTGGAGAAAGATATTGAAGTTGACAGAACTTGCAAGACCTTTTGTTAAAGTGTGCTTGGAAAATGGACAGGGAACTTCGTGCTAGCATGATTATTGGTCCCCTCTCGAGAGTATCTACGATCTTACTGGTTCACGAGGTTATGTAGACTTGGGTTTATGTGATATAGCCATTGCTGCACATGCAATCTCAACTACTAGAAGAAGGAGACATCGCACACATATTTTGGTGCAGATTTAGGAGGATTTAATGACTGCTAGGAATACGATCTTGCTGGCAACGGATGTTGTTCTTTGGAGAGGTAAGGGTGATGTGTTCAGACATCGTTTTAAATCCTCCCTCACTTGGGACCACATAAAAACCCATAACCATGTCATTACATGGGCTGACGGGGTGAGGTTTAAACATCATACACCGAAGTTGCTTTCCAAGTGTGGGTAGCAATGCAAGATAGGCTACCTACCGGTGATAGGTCGATGAGTTGGGGTTAGGTCAGACAATAGTTTTCTCTTGCTTTTTCTGGCAACACACAACTGAAACTAGGGATCAACTCTTCTTCGGCTTGGGATTAATGACAAACTCGAACCTGGATTTAGTTAGCTCTTTTACTATTAGATACACTTTCCAAACAACGTTATACACCATATGGTGCAAACACAACAACATAAGACATGGACAACTGCCAATACCAGCTGCTACACTACTTACCACTCTCGATCAAACCATTTGAAACCACTTCAGCTCCATACATCGTCTCGGTGATCACAACTTTGACAATGGCCTACGATATTGGTTCGCTACATGTAGCTTAGGAGTCTTTTTTACATTTTAGTAGCTAGTTCTTCGAACAAAAAACACATTTGAATGTAAAACAGTTTTTTATTTGAATACAACTTTTAGTCCTAAAATGAATACTCCCTCTGTTTCATTTCATTCTAGAGTAATTTTATGTTTCAAATTATTTGTCATTTTCAATTTTCAATGCAAATTTTAGTTTTAAATATTTATTTTAATCTCAAGTTTATGAAGAATACCAATAGTCAAAAAAAAATTGTAAAGGATAAAATAGAAATTTTAATATGTGAGTAATAATGGTGGTTGACAAAAAAGAAAGGAAAAAAAAAAGAAGTGGAAGAAAAGAAAGGAAACGACGAACATTTTCCTTGGGTAGCTAGCTGTGGTAAGTTTGATTCACGCGCAAAGTAAGTGCGTGAAAAAGCAAACAGATAGTAGAAAGAGCAGAGACCAACAAGCTATTGTCCGAACGACACCGATCTACTTTTCCAGACATGTTCTCGCAGGTGTCTTTAACTCTATCGAGTGAAGACTCGTTCTAGTCTAAGTCAGTCTCTGTTATGTGGTGCATTAGGTTTTAGCGAGTGAGAGCTTCACATCTCGGGAGATGAAAGGGGAAAGTAAAGTGTTCTTCTTCAAGTCTCGAATGAAATGGATTGCTCTTCTCGGCCTTGTCTTGTCTGCTCTCTCTCTGCTTGTCCACTTTCTTCTAGCCGGATTCACCGCGGACTCCATCTCTGATTACTCAATCCCTGTCACTATCTTCTCCTGGACCCCCGTCTTCGACAACCTCAGATTTTCCAGACATGTATTTCTCGATTCTGAGCTCTAGTAGATCTCCATTGTAATTTTATTTAAGTTTCTCGACTGGGCCATTCTTCTTTTCTTCTGGGCATCTTCAATTCAGCTTCTCTTTGTACAGAATATAGAAATCGTTTTTCTCAAAAGTTCTAAGTCTTTTTGGTGTGACATAATTATAATGTTTGCCAAGATTCAACTGTTAGTTTCACTCACAATTGAGCTTTTTTTTTATGTAAGATACAGACGCCATTGTACAGAAGACTTTGGGGTCCAACAAGGGATGTGGAATCATTACTTCCCGATGCTAATCCCAGAGGTTACCACTCAGGTTTTGCTTCTTTTTCCATGTTTCTTCCTACATTCTCGGGAATCTCCAACTGTATCTTTGAGATTCTCACCTTTTCTAATTTGGGCTGCAACAAGATCCTCCGCCAAGGACAAACGGTTTTGTTTTCGTTAGAATACAAGGTGGTTTTCATGAGATCAGAAATTCGGTAAGATATAAAACTCAGATAGTCTTGACATTAGACCAAATTTGACTCTCCTCGTGCCTTTTACTTTTATTTAGATTCCTGATGTTGTAGCTGTTTCTCGGCTTCTTAACGCCACTCTGGTTGTTCCTGAGATCCAATCAACAACCAGCAGCAAAGGGATAAGGTACGCCATTTAATTACTGAGAATTTGTACTTTACTGTTGATTTTCTAAATTTCATCCATCTGTTGTTGTTTATGAGCAGTTCGCAGTTCAAGAGCTTTGCGTACTTGTACAACGAAGAGCACTTCATGGCTTCACTTGCAAATGACGTTAGTGTTGTTAAGACTCTTCCCAAAAATCTCAAATGGGCTAGAAGAAAGAAACAAATTCCTTCCTTTAAAGTCGCTTACGGATCTTCACCTTATTATTACTTACACTATGTTCTACCTGTCCTCATCAAGCACTCCGTTGTCGAACTAGTTGTCCCTAATGGTGGATGCTTACAAGTAATGAAAAATTCCTGATCCTCATCGCAATCACTTGTATAGTACTATTATTGACTATATTCTGATTGATTTTTTATGTAGGCTATTCTTCCAAATGATCTTGAAGAATATCAAAGGTTACGTTGTAGGGTTGCGTTCCACGCCTTACAGTTTAGGAAAGAGGTTCAAGAACTTTCAACTAAAGTATTGCAAAGGTTAGTTTCTTTTGGACCCGTGTGCATCATTAGTTTCTGGTGTCGTGACTTCTTCTCGTCTAATTTCACAGGCTCAGACCTTTGGGACGACCTTTCATAGCCTATGATCCAGGGATGACAAGAGAAGCTTTGGCCTATCATGGTTGTGCTGAACTTTTCCAGGTACTTTGAAGTTTATAGAATGGTAAATTCGGCCAAAAACGGTTCATAATATATTGCAATTTACGCATTTATTGCATTTTGGAGCTACTTGAAGGATGTTCACACTGAGCTGATTCAACATAAACGAGCTTGGATGATAAAACGCGGGATTGTCAAGGGAAAGCTTGCTGTGGACTCAGCCGAGCAGCGCCATGCCGGCTTATGCCCTCTGATGCCAGAAGAAGTAAACAAGACAAATTCTTTGCTGATGTTACTTCCCTAAAGTAACAAAACCCTTTTTAAAATGCTTTTTGTTCTCTCTCAGATTGGTATTCTTTTACGAGCTTACGGATACTCATGGGATACAATCATATATGTCGCCGGGGGAGAGGTTTTTGGCGGGCAGAGAACTCTAATTCCTTTACATGGCATGTTTGAGAATGTTGTCGACCGCACTTCTCTTAGTACGAGATGGGAGCTCGCTAAAATGTATGGGCGTGAGGCGAAACATAAAGATATCAAGACAATGACCCCTCCGTCGGTTGAGGAAGAAATGAAACATGATTCATTGAAGAGCACAAAACAAAGGCCTCAACCGCTTCCTCCTCCACCGGCTAGACCCAAGTATTACAATGTTGAAGGTTGGTGGGGTTGGGTGGCTGAAAGTGACAATGAGCCTGAAAACACTGTAATTGAACTGAGAACTAATGCTCACAAGTTGTTGTGGGAAGCAATTGATTATGTTGTTAGTGTGGAAGCGGATGTATTTATCCCGGGATTTGATCGTGATGGGAAAGGACATCCGAGTTTTGGTAGTCTTGTGATGGGTCACCGGCTTTATCAGTCTGCTTCCGCCAAGACATTTAGACCAGACAGGTATTGTAATGACTGTATCATTCTGTTTGGAAGATATTCACAGATAATGTTTAGACCACAGTAGTAATCTTGATATTTATCATTACTGCAGGAAACAAATTGCAGCACTTTTCGAGGAGATCCGAGACCATATGTATGAGGCAAATCACACTTGGATAACATCGGCTAGGAAGCTTCTCAAGAGAAGCGTACTTGAGGGTCTAATCGAATCTTCCAAAAGATCAAAAGCCTTGAGTTTTCTTTCGCATCCTGTACCAGAATGCTCATGCCTGAGGAAGGCCTATCCGGTTTCAGGAGTCTCCTTGATTGAAGCGGATCTTGGGGTTACACACTATTGTCCACAATGGATGGATGGGGTGGTAAATGAAAGATTAAAGGCTGGTAAGAATTCTGAGAAAGAAGAAGATCTTGATGAAGAGGACACGTCTTCTTCAGGGTTGTTCTTTGGTCACAGGGGAAGTGGAGGGAACAGTAATGGTAACAATGAGACTGTTAATTCTGAAGCCAACAACAAGGAGGAAGGCCAGCTTGAAGATCAAGAAGAGCTTGAGGTCAGCGAAAGATAAGCTTGCATTATCAACATATAATTGGTTTTTGACTGAAGATACAATCACTTTATAAATGAGCAAGTCCCACGTGCCAAGTAGATTTAAATAGGTTGGGTTGCGAAATTTTTATCTTCTCGGCAATAGTTTATGGCATACTTATTAGATGTTTCTTTCTTATGCTGATCAATTTTTACAACAATTTAGTATGTATTCATGTAGTGCTTTTTTTCGTTTTCTTTTTGCCAGCACTGGTAATGGTAACAGTAGTTTTTGAAATTGTCTTCTTTTTGCCAGCACTGGGAAATGAATACAGTAGTTTTGATAACACTAGCAAATTTACCGCATTAGAAACATGAGTTGAGTTGAAAGTCCTCTTTTATATATGGAGAAGTAAAAAAATACACTAATGTATTAGAGAAAATTTCATATTTGTGCGTGGACCGTAAAAAAAAAAAAACGGGCGGAATGCATGAAATTTGGATTAGGATTAAGAATTTAGTTAATGAATTTTAGGCCCAATAGCCTATGTTATGAGAGTCAATTCTTTGTTTGTGATTAATTTAATTAATACAAAAAGTATCATAATTCAATTTGTATCCATTAACGTAAAAAAAAAAATTATTGTAGTAATTTTGTTATGTTAGTAGGTTTGGTTTAAATAAAAGATCAGACTTAAAGTGCAGAATCAATTTGCCTTAATAACATTTGACGTGTGATTGAATGCTGATTATTATCAAAACCAAAGCTTATGAAAAGCATAAATAAAAAGAAGAGCAAAACGTGTGATGAGCTCTATCTTCTCCATGTTTTGAAAAGCATCCGTTCACACAAACACATAAACAATTCTCTGTTAGTTTTATTTAAGTTTTGTCTTAGGTTGATAGTACATCATTGTTCCGGGTTTGTTAGCTTTTGAGTTTGAGTGTTGCGGCTCAGTCGAAAGTGGAATTGTATTCTATGAATTCAGATTGCATCAAAACCATCACACTATGGGCGATTACAAAATTAAGGAAAGAGCGTCTCGCCTCTCCACATCCTTCAGTCAATCCGTTCATCGTTCGGTATTGAGTTTACGTATTTGTTCTTGTAATTTAACTTGGCAATATTATCAGATTTGCCAGTCTAGTAATTTTGGTCCTAACATAATTCAGTACAAGGAGAAAAAAAGAAGTTGAAGGGAGGCTGAATTATGTGAATGTTACGTTTGAATATCAATATTGTGTATCTAAAGAAATAAAGGATGTCACTTTTCATTGATCTGGATGGAATTAGATTTTAGATTACTTCACTTTTCTTGTGTTTTGGTTAGTTGTGTAGGATTCGGACTTGTTTTTTTCAGTAATGATCCGCCGGCTTTTGGACTATGGGGTATCTATGTTTCCTTTGTCTTTGTATGAATCGTTTAATTTTAAAAATAAATTTCAGTTGCCAAAAAAAAGAAAAAGAAAACAATTAAACACTACCTATATATCTATATGCTCATCCATTTGTAATGTTTGGGCTGCAAAATATGGTTTTAGTGTTTAGAGTTTAGGGTTTAGGGTTTAAAAACCCTAAACCCTAAAATCATAAACCTAAAAAGTCTTTCCAGCCTTAATAAATCCTAAATCCTTACAATTAAACCCTAATAATTATTAAAAATTATCCTAATTTTATAAGGATTTAACCCTAAATCCTAAACCCTAATTAAATCATAAACTTTATAATTTTACTAAACTTTAAATTCAAAAATCCTAAACTCTAACAAATTTATCATTTGTAATGAAAAATAAATTTGGTAAATGAAGGGTATAATTGCATTAAAATAAAAGAGGTGGATATATGTGATTAAAAAAAGTGTGATGATATGTGGTTAATGGATATGAAAAGGGCAAATTGTGAGAAATATCGCTCCTTACATACCCTTTTTTATTCTACCCATTTCCAAAATCTTTTTAAAAATACTCTTTCTAAAATATGAAAATCATAATCTACCATTCCTTCCTTCATTCCTCCTTTCCTTTTTTTATTTATTTTTCTTTCTTTCTTCTATGATTCTCTTTTTCTCTTCATCTCTTCTTCTCCGCCACCGATCACTCTTCCTCTTTTCAATTTGAGATATGAAATTTTGGATTTTCATATCTGAGATCTATTTGAAATTAACTAACTCTTCTCTTCAACGTTCTCTTCATAATTATATTTTTTTTACAAAAAATCCGAAATCTTAGACCTGAGATATGAGATTTCAAATCTCAGATCTAAGATGTGAAGTCTCAAAAAACTCAATGGATTGTCTTCAACATGGTATTGTTCATTATTCTCTCTCTCTCTCTCTCTCTCTCTCTCTCTCTCTCTCTCTCTCTNNNNCTCTCTCTCTCTCTCTCTCTCTCTCTCTCTCTCTCTCTCTCTCTCTCTCTCTATATTTTATTCTCTTATAAACCCATTTAAAACATAGTAAAATATTATAAAAAACTTCTCTCTCCTCTTTCTGATTTTTAAGTACATTATAAAAACTTTGTTAAAAATGTATAAAACTTATAGGGGATTAATAAGATTTTATAAGGGTTTTTTAAGCTTTTATAAAGTTTTAAAAGCGAGCTTACAAAAATTTATAAGATTTTATAAGGTTTTAAAAGTCATGTTATAAGTTTTATAAGATTTTAAAAGTCAACTTATAAGGTTTTTTAAGGATTTAAAAGGTTTTAAAAGCCAGTTTATTATTTATATTTAATGGTAAAACACTTTTACAAAATATTTATAAGGTTCTATAAGATTTAATAATATTTTATAAGGGTTTTGTATTGGTGTAAGATTTTATAAGGTTTTAAGAGGCTCATTATTCTTGTTTAATCTCTCCACATTCTCACGTCCATCAATTTGTTCTTTATTTTGGTTTTTTGTTATGTTATCAAATTTCAGTTCTTTATGTTTATTTTAATATTTTAAAAAGTTTCTTTTTTCACACAAACGATTTCTTTTTCAAATCTTTTAAAACTTTTATAAATGGTAAAACGGTTTTACAATGTTTTTATAAAAAGTTCAAATTCTCTAACATAATTCTAAACTAAAATTTCCATATCCAAAACCTAAAACCTAATCCTAAGCTAAAGTCCTAAAATCCAAAACCTAAAACTTAATTCTAAACTAAAATCCTCAAATCCAAAATCTAAAACCTAATTATAAACTAAAATTCCCAAATCCAAAACCTAAAACCTAATCCTAAACAAGTATCCACAAATCCAAAACCTAAAATAAAATTCTTTTAGTTGATGGAGATTGAGGAGAAGTAGAGAAGAAATCTTTGATGGAGATCGAGTGGGGAGAGAGATGAATCACCGTGAGAAGAAAAAAAAAGAGAAAAAGATGAAAAAAAGAGAAAAAAAAAGAAAAAAATAAGAGGAAGGGAAAAAAGGACAAAGTTGTCAGTTAACAAAGGAATGAGGGGCACTTTTAAAAATGTCTCCCTTCTTAGGGCATTTTAAAAAATGTGCACTTCAAAGTTGACATTTTTTTTAGATTCTCCATGAAAAAGTGGGTATATGTGTGATTCTCTCTATTAATAAGTATTTTCATCATTTTTTTAATTTAAAGATTGTTTTTAAAAAAATTGTTTATGAACAAATCAACCGACAAAAAAATATTGCGAACAAATAAAATCAAATCAAATAATCAGCAAATATTAAAATATTATAAATATCCGTATTTTTCTAATAAAATCAAATCACAAACTTTTAATATCCGAAAAAACAAATCAAATACAAATACTCAATTTTCCGACTATATCCGATCCGTGCCCATCCCTAATTAAAAGTATAATTTACTAATTTGTCTCTTCATTTTTTCTCATTATATATATTTTTTTTCAATGAAAAATGCAAGATATAAATATAAATTACATAAAATCACATTAGACATGCTGTTTTTCTAATATTTCATTCCAAGTTTCAAACTTTACAACATCTTACAGGGGGTTCTAGAAAACCCAAAACCGAAGATATTGTTGATATTAAGGTTGGTTTGACTGAAACTGAGTAGTCATTCGGGTGCAAGTTATTAGGTAATGAAAATTTATAAACCATGATGGCTTCGGACCACTATTCTCCTGTAACTCGGGGCATCCAATGTGGCAGCGTTGTATTTGCCTGCTGAGTAAAGGTGCGGACATCTTCTTCTTTGGCCACTTCACTCCTTTGCGATGTTTCCCTGCAAGTTATATAGACATCCCATATCAATGATATAAACAATTTGCTGGTATAGCTACAGATATATCAAGGATACAAGATATAAATGTGTTAATTCTGATTAATGGCACATTATATATACCCAATTTATATTACAAAAATGAAGACTTATATTACATTATTACCCAAGAGAGAAAGGAGGAGGAAGAGATGTAGATTGAGGTAGTGGATGCGGTGGTTTAGATGGTGCAGATTCCAATGAGTCTAAGTCCTCACTGAGATTTTGCGGCTCAAACTCTTCTTCTTGATCAACCTGCCCAGTTCATTACTTATAGTTAAACTACTTTTGTTTTTGTGATTGACGACATATCATTCTAACATGGATCAAGTATATATAGTTACAGGATCCTTAACTAAAATGTAGACTAATCTCTCAAACTTTTAAAAGCCATGTAAATTCCGGCATTAAATTAAAGATATAAAAAAACCTTATAATAAACAAAATCCGTATCACCTTCTTTGATAGCTGTTTCTTTAGTTCTTTGAGTTCCTTTTCCTACACCAATGAAAGAAGAGTCGCACAATGATAAGCCTAACTCTTTCGAGGTAACATGTATTCGAGATGTGAAATGTGTATTGGCGTTTCGTATCTAAGATACAGACTATTAACTCTGAATAGAGTCCAGGTATAATGTTTTTGTCCAAGTATTATGTTCTATTTAAACCCAATAGCCAATTAAAAAAATCATTCAGAATATTGCAAGGTGCAAAAAAATATAAGTTCTATATTTACCTTTTTCCGGAGTTGTGCTATGGATTCTACCATGAGCTGGTTCTGTGTTCCAAATCAAAAGAATAGCTGCATGATTAGATGTAGTATATATACTTATGCAATATATGCATACACACAAACGATCAACACATGTATACAAGATATAAGTTATACTTGAATGGTTATGTCGGAAACTCGTAATGGAATGGACCAAAAACAACAATACAATTTTTGTAGCACCGTTATTCATATGCTTCATCTGTTCCGCTCAGTACATACTTGATATATATATATATAATATAATGCTTTTATGGATATAGATATTAAAAAAAAAAACCTTTCTACAGCGGGTTCTCTTGAGGGCAGTATCAAGTTGCATTTCCAAACCCTGAAGCTCTCTTATTGTTAGAGCATCCACCTCTTCTCCTCTTAGTTGCCTTTAATAGAATAAAATATAAATTATAATTGATTTCTTCTAAAGGAATTTTGAAAATGGGGTGACTAAAATGGGCATTTCTTAAATGGCCCAATCGAAATATTTAGGTATAATGTCATAATAAATTAAACAAAAATAAATAAATGAAGATGCAATTCATTTATATTGGTTATTTTTTATACACATCTATACTATATATGTAAATATATATAATCTTAAGATAATTAATAAGTTTCTAACCTTAAGTTTCTTTGCATGACATCAATCATCCTCAAGAGCTTTGAACGTTCAGTTGAATACTCCGCCTAAAAAAAAGAGAAGTATATTAAGAATAGTTACTTTAATATCATAAACAATTATGATTCATATGTAATAGGTATAACGCATGTGCTTAATTAAGAACCTGAGTGTCCAAATTCGGTGTAGGGACATCTTGACCGGCGTATGAATATCTCTCATATCGATCAAGAATTCTCTCCATGCTTAAAATATCATGAAAATGAAGTAGATACAGTTACAAAATGAACATTTGAGTTAGATACCATCATTATATTGATACCCATGTCTATCATTATACTCGTACTGCATAATTAAGATGTTTAATTTTTTTTCTGCTTCGGTTAATGTATGTTACTATAATATTTTTTAGTATATATAACAAAAGAGGACATGTGCATTTCATTTTATGCACTATTTACAGTTCTGCTTGGACAATGGTAATTTAGATATCAGATTAGCAGAATCTTGACATGTTTGCAAGCAATTTCGTTTTGGATTATACTACTTAATTTTAGTAGCTAGAAAAGAAAAAATATTTTCATGTGACGATATCGAGGTTAGTCCTAGGTTCGACCAACACAAAAACCAAAACAGTGCACACAGCTCCATAATAAAAGGCTTGTCAACCAAGTGGCTTTGGTCTAGTGGTAAAGGGGCTCCAGCTGGAGCTTCCGCCCTGGGTTCGAACCCACTTGGTCACCATGTCCGCTGGTTTCCAGAGGAAAATGATTCAGGGCCTCGTGGGATTAGTCTTTGGGTCTAGATTGGGTCTAGACAGCCTTTGAAATGCCCACGATTATAAAAAAAATAAAAAAAATAAAAGGCTTGTCATGCTTGCTGTACATTATAAAAAAGCTCACTCTTCCTATTTATAGTTGATTTGGTTTCTCTCTTTAGTATATTTGTGTACATTGGGATAACTGAAGTACCTAATCCGTGCCTAAGATCATTTGAACCAACATTTCATATGATATTTTCTTTCTGTACAGTAGTTTTTTTCCCCCGTAGTTCATTAGCAGATATGGTAGCATAAAAAGATGATAACTATTATTAGAGTTTACATAAACTTAGGACGGTCTCTACGTGTCGTCAGATTTTGTAGCCTAGGTTTTTTGTTCTCCCCTTTCTGTTTCGATAATTAGTTTTTTAAATTGTGTAATTCAACATCATACTGTAACACTTAATTTTTAAAAAACTAACTTAATATTTTAGTTGTTTTCTATTTTGATGATTACCATCTTAAATTATTTTTTTATTATAATATATTCTGATTTTCAATAATATGTTTCGTTGAACTATATAACCCGTTAAGCTTACTTTGTATCATCGGTGCCTAATCTTTGAAATAAATAAAAGGAAGTTCAATCTGACATGAGAAACAGGCAATGCAAGCTACCATTGAAGATTTTATATACTCAGTTATCCAAACCTGAATTATATGTAGACTTCCAATTAAAGTTTTTTTTTCAACATTTTGTAGCTCACTGCACACACTAAACTGACAAGAAACATCTCTGCTTATTGCATGAAATATTTAAATCAAATTATGTTTAATAGGTAGGGTTTTATTCGGTTGGGAGGGGGTGGGGATCATAGAAGCTTAAATTATATATCATTTCATGAGATAATTTCCACTAATTTCTTTGAATCTACTTGGATATGTTTCCTCTCTAATTGTGTTGAAGGCAAGAACAAATCCTGTGTATTTAGATTCTCTCTCACATTAACATGGTTATAAATCCATTTATATAATCAAAGATTTCAGTTTTGATCTCCACTTTCCCCAATGTTTTAAAACATGAAATATAAGCTGATATATATGTAGCTAGATAAGAAAAGATACCAATCTAAAAAAAAAAAAATGTAATCAGAAAATAAACTAAGGTTCATTGTTATTTGTTTAGTTTGGGAAGAAATTGAAACCTGGAACCAGCAGAGTACTGAAAGAGCTTGCTTTTGGGGGAGAAGACAATTAAAGCAACATCAGCATCACATAAAACTGAGATTTCTTGAGCTTTCTTCACCAAACCCGCCCTACGCTTTGAAAATGTCACTTGTCTCCTTATCTTGTTCTCGATCTGCCGTAGCTGAACCCTTCCTCTTCCCATTTTCTCAAAATTACTCAAGACAATCAAAGATACAGCTAAAATTAAGAGGATCAGAAAAAGAAAAGAAAAGAAAAAAAACCCTAGATTCTCTCTCGTAAAAAGACGAAAGTAGAGTGAGATGAGAAATTATTCGATGCGATTTTCAATTATTATGAACTTAGTTTTTATACACACTAATACGCAGAAAAGAAAAAAAAAGAAAAAAAGAAAAAGTATCATATGTCAATTAGGGAAAGTGAAAGCGGAAAACTTGTACATTATTTATGTTCGAGTTTCCGAAATAATTGTCACGATGAATTATTGTCATTAATACAATATGGTGTAATTAGACTTTATATACAAGAGTACTAGCTCCCCAACAATTCTAGAATATTTTTATTTTTATTTAAAATTATTTGATGTATTTGGGTAGGCAAGCTACATCCCCTCATATGTATCATATCTCACTGTATCCACCCGAATTTTGTACCTCTTTCTAAAACTACACGATTGTGAAGTTGCACACCTAATTCCACCCCGTACAAAAGTTCTATATCCAGAACCACACTAATTTTAAAATTCAGGTTTACTATATAAATTGAACCGAACATCATTACAAACCAATTGAATCATATTTTTGACCAGATTTAATCTTAACCTTGCTATTCCAAAAATAAAATGAACAAAAAACCCAAACCTCTTAAACCAGAAAAAAGAATGTGAATATAAAAAGGGAATCTAAAAAATGCCCCTTTTGGATGCACATTTTCTAAAATACCAGTTTTTGCTATTTAAAAAATATATTAGTTTTAACCTAAATTCAATCTAAATTACCATTTTTAATATTTTAAAATATTCTATAATATTTTGTAGAATTGTAGGGTTTAAAATCTAGGGTTTAGGGTTAAAATCCTAAACCTTAAAATTCTAAACCCTTTAATCCTTAATAAATCCAAAAATTCTAAAATAGAAATCCTAATACCTCAAACATAAACCCAATTGTAAAGCACTAAACTCTAACCATACAAAATTTAAGCCCTCAATTAAAACTTAAATCAACTCTAAATCCAAAAATGGTATTTTTGAAAGATAAATAGGGGTATTTTTTAAAAGGCGCATTTCTTTAAATTTCTCTATAAAAAATAATTGAACAGTAACTTAAACAATTAACAAATTTGCAGAAGGAGCAAAACCCTAAATAAAAATAAAATTCTTTTGTCATCCGTATTGTTCAAATGGGAACAAAGAAATAAAAATTCCAGAACATGTCATAAAAAAATTGTAGAACATCATCACAGATCCGTAAAGACAATAAACCTATGGAAATCACAAGACTAATTTTCCTTGAAGGACAAAAAAAAAAAAAAAAAACAAAGAATCTGGTCTTATACTCTTCATCTGCTTCTGTCTTCTACTCTTCATCTACCCTTCATCTGTTCTCTATGTCTTCAATTCTTCACCCTTCACAAAGCTCACTTTGAGTTTCATTGCCTCTAGATCCCTGAAAAACAAAAACCAGCAACATAAGATCTAAGAAACTTAACTATGCAAGTAATAAGCACGAGATCCACCTTTGTATCTTATGAAACCGAGAGTTGTGACCAGTTTGACCACATATTCCACAATGCATTATGCTTTTGAGCTGTTTTGGTTTCTTCTTTAAAGGAGACTCATTCTTGCCTTTTTTCATTTTCATCTTCTTAGTCTTCTTCTTTTGGCCAGGTTGTGGTGGCTCAGGAGCTTCAGACACCCAATGAGCAGATCCATTAGGCAAAAAATGAGCACCTCTTAATGGAATTATGGAAGATGCATATGTACTTCTCCGAAGACTTGTGTGAAACCAGCCATTAACGTAGTCATCCACTTGTAATTCAAGTCAAGGTGGAGATTTGTTAAACATGCCTTGAATCAGTTTGATACATTTGTTCGGAGGATTAAAGTTAAGGTGGAGATTGTAAATATGCCTTGAATCATCTTAGACCTACAACTTTTAGGCCCATCATTTTGGGTTATGTTAGAGTTTTTCATATAAATACTCTTGTTTAACCCTAGCCTCCAAATAAGTCTGAAAAATTGTGATAACTCTGATAATTCTGTTTTTGATTTGATAATTCTGGTTCTGGCCTCTGTATTCTGTTTTTCTGGATTTCTCTACAAAAATAAAACTCTCTTCTTTGCCAAGTTTTCTATTTTCTGTTTGATCTTCTCACATCTGTTATAACAGTATTTAGTGTCCCTTTTAGTACATCTTTTTAGTCTATTGATCATGCATTCACGGCATTAAACACCTTTCTTTTACACTTTTGTCCATACTTTGCATAAACCTCATATTAGTTTCCATTTGTTAGGAAAATAGCATTTTGCATGCATATTCATGTGCATTAGCTACCAATTGAGAAAGAAGTAAAAGAGCCTTTATAGATGCTTGGAAGTATTTTAAGATGGCTTGTGATGAGTTTTGTGGAGTTTGGAAGAGTTTGTGACAGTTTTGACAACTTGAGCAAGTTCTAGATAGAAGATTTTATCTGAATGGTCTCAAGTTGCAGAATAAATGGTCTTAAATTTATCCAATGGAGCTGAACTTTTGTACAGATATAGAGGAATGAGTTATCTTGCACTAGAATTTGCAATCATCTGATTTGGAGTTCAGATGGTGGAGTTATGAGTTTTTCACTGAAGTATGGTGAAAGAATGCAAGCAACAAAGAGAGTTAGGGAAGGATGTTTTGCCTTGTTTCCAACATGGGGTATCAACTGGGAAAGTAGCAAGTCATGGGAGCCCCGGTTGAGTCCATTTAGCCTCATTTCTTCATTGATTTCATGGTTACATGATGATGATCTAAGGTTGGGGGCTTATCAAACATTTCAATTAATTCTTTCTAGTGACTGTTTTGCAGTGTAAATATATGAGTTCGTATTCATAGTTGTCTCATCTACTTTCAAACTAATGTCAACAGAGAACATACGTCCAGCATTGAAATTAATTCATGCATGATCCACTTGATTCAAAGCTAAGACATAACAACCAATAAAACCACCCATGAGGGGGGATTACATGAAACTTGGGATAATGGGTCCCTTTGAGATGCTAGACGAACTTCCATCCCGTTGTGGAAGTCTACCGGCTTGAATGTTTCCGAGTGATGCGGGCACAAAATCACTCCAATGCTCAGAGATCACAAGGTTGTCAAAGGTGACAAGCTATGCATGCGGAAGTGGAATGAAGGTAGAGATGGAAAGGGATAAGGGGTGATTGAATCACTCAATCAATAAACGAATAAGGTTGCTTGAATCACTTAAACAAACAGATCCGTGGCTTCAAGAGAATATAAGTGGATCCCTCACTTAAACTCTAATGAAATGGAATGAAGTTCGCCACTCAAAGGTGTGGAAAACCTTTGAGATAAGAAAATGAATCAAAGCCTTAGTGAACACACACAAAGACAGAGATTCAGCGTTTTCTAAGCTATGGAATCCACCAATAACTTAGCAAAACAAAGAGAAGCGATCAAGAGTTCAAAGAGTAAACACTCGGTTTCTATTTCAATACAAAAGGTCTGTTCTACAATGAATCAAGAGCTGAGCTTTTATAGGCTCGAAATAAAGTTTCCCTAAAGTCTAAAACGAGAAAGAAAATCATAAAATTGAATAAAAACTAGCCGCTGGGAATTGATGAGAAAATGAGTCCAAATAAGGAAAGTTGATAATCCTTGCGTCTTGAAAGCTTTGGCTGGAATAAGTGAAACCTTGAGACGTCTAGATGCACTGAATATGACTTCAGAACATAGTAGTAATATTCATAAAAGAGCCGTTGCTGATTGATCTTCTTTGGTTCCAAAAATGACAAGTGATGGCTATGTAGGTTCTCATGTTGTAAGGTGCACCAAGATTCGTGTGGTAAAGCTTCTTTCTGGTCCAGAGTATCTCCTGGTTCCAAATGAAAGTAGGGAAATGTGTCTCCATAAGGGAAAAAGGAATTTTCCTTATTTAGCTCCAAGTGGCTCCGCGGAAAGGTTTCAAAGGGTGGCTTGGATCCGGGTCTTCTCCTGGGTGGTTTTCCTTGAGCTGAGTCCTCTTGATGGATTGAATGAGTGTGTGGAATCATTAATATGATGGGCTCTTCGTGGCTGGTTTGGAATCCAACAAAACAAGTCGATAAGTCTTCTTATGCTACCGTCTGTGCCTGTATCTGAGTTAGCACATGTTGTTTGTCGTTTTGACTAAAACCTAGAATGTCTTCTTCATTATCTCCCGTATGATGAATGTTTATGCTCCTGAATCTCGTCGGTGGTAGATTTGGGACAAAAGGATTCTGATGTACTTCTCGTGCTACTCCCTGAGGTAGCTCAACTGCCAGTTGTTGTTGATAATATGGATCAGCTTCTTGCGCCTCTTCTTGTGCTTGATTCTGTGGGATGACCTCATCACCGAGTCACGAGGATTATTCAAGTAATTATCAAAACGATAGTTATCCGCGGCTCCTGTGTAGACTTCTAAACCAAGCATTTTATCACGAGGATTAAAACAGGTGGTCTTTGAAACCATGACAAAATTTGCTTGTCCATATGCATCTTCAATGGAAATGCAGTCCCATAGGTATGGGAAATGATTGTTCTCTTTATAGCTTCTTGCAATTTCTTTTCAGTTTCGTAAGAGGATTCGAGTGGATGAGATCGGATGATATCGCTGTTAACACCGTGGAGACCAAACTGAAGAGCCTTGTTCTTGACACCACTGATCCCGTGAGCTATCTTCTTCGGAGTTCATCCATGTCCCTTTGGCCGCTTTTCTTAACGTTGCTTTTTTTTTTTTAAATACTAGATAGAATACTAGAGATAACTATAGTTCTTTGAAAGTATTGCATTGTGAGTAACAATGAAGAGAATCATCACACCAATAACACTAGAGTTTTGTAAAATTGCAAAATCATCAAATCCCTAACTTATAAACCATCATACCAATAACACATAAATTTAAATGAAGTTACTAAATCATAGAACCAATAACAATGAAACTGTAAAGTCATCTAACCAATAACACATGATTTTATCCTACAATATATAAATAGAGAAGTAACTTAAGTGGTTTTTGTCCACATGTCACTCACAGAATAAAAGTTGGCTAATAAAATGTGACGTGTCCTTTCAAAATTATTTTAGAAAATAATTTCTTTGGTGATGTTGGTGAGAATTCATCCTCTTCTTCATGTTCAAAAATCTCTCTATGTGTTTCTTTAAATCTCTAAATCGAAGATTTAACTTTGTTCCTCTAACGAAATCTTATAGATCTTTCTTTTCAATTTTTTGTATTTGGTTACGATTTTAAAAAGCTAATTTTTTTTGTTTTTATGAGTTGAACAATCCTACAAACGACTTCTAGGTTGATGTACCCCAACAAAACATCTATGTGTTCTTCATACCGATTCATTCTTCTGGGTTCTTCGTACAAATTCCTTCTTCACAGAAACAACGATGATGAAGGTGGAGGAAGAAGCGTGTTGTGTAACAGTTTCAATGGCGACAAAAACAGTTACAAAAGACGAGCCCAATTTGGAGGAAAATGCGCGTCTACAACCTGAAACAATTGACCATAATCAATTGATTTTCGCCAATGAATTGTTTATGCAACAACAGGAACAACCAATTGTCCATCATCAAGAAATTGAAAAGAACCAAGGCATAAAATTGGCGTTGGATGCTGAATCAATAGAAGACAAGCAAGAATTTTTGGTGGAATCATTACAGGAGAAAGATTTGACTTAGATTAAGGTACCAAATTCTGACTTGGAACAAGGCCATAAGGATAAGTTGTTAGTGATGGATTTAGAACTAGATAGTCAAAACATGGAGGTTAAGATCGTTGCAGTTAGAGCGTTTAGTGCTAAACTAAGTTTTGACGCCTCTAAAGTATTTGAGCAAAGCTTCCGAGAGTAAGCTCTAAGATGAGGAACAAAAGGTGGTCCAAATCATGGCACTTCAAGTTTAAAAAAAGCTATGTGATAGTTGGAACTTTTGTCATGGGTGAGGATATTGAAGTTATATATAAAAGCTATAAGGTTTTGGGACAACAATCATATAACTTTGGTGGAGATACGTTGATCATCTCTGACGAAAAGGTTCCATTTATCACTAGAGATATAATTCGTTTGGTGAGGAAGATTAGGATCAAGAGCAAGCTTGCCTGATTACTGTATCCATAAAAATACTTCAAATATAATGTCCATTTTCCTACTCCAATATCCTGATATGCTCAAATTTACCCTAAAAGCTAACTGCAAGAGTACAGTTATTTAGCTGTAAGGGATCGAATCCACAGAGACTTTAGGTTGCCTATAGATTTAAGTATTAAA
>OVAP01001665.1:0-22735 GCA_900406295.1 Aurinia saxatilis | reverse complement strand
AAAAAAAAAAGAGATTCTCTAGGAATCTCCTCTCTTTTGTACTTGGGACTGTGCTACTTACTTTGAAAAGCTAATCACAATTCACCAAAAATCACTATCAATACTTCATCTATCCAAACATTCTCTTAAATGCTATATAAGTCCTTTTGTCTTGTTGTAGTTTCTGGTTAGAGTTTCTAGTACTAATTAGAGAAACGTCACGGCAATACCAAAAGTGTGGACCTTGTTTTTTAACAAGAAAAAAAAACTAAGTTACCAAAAAAAATATCTCTTCTTCTTCTTCTTCTGCCTTTGTAACTGGTTGTTGTTGTTGTTGTTGTCTCTCACACAAACGATGAGTAGTTTGGTGGTTGGTCAATCTCTGAGTCTAACTTTACTCAGTGGTGATAGAAGAAAATCCAAGTTTCTCTCTGTGAATCGAAGAAGAAGATTAGTTCGTGCTGCTTTGGTTCAAGCGAGTCCTTCTCCATCTTCTTCATCATCAATTTTACAATACCGACGAGCTGATCTCGCTGACGATCTTCAAGCTGAGGCAAGAGCTTTAGGTCGAGCTATTGATGCTTCTGTGTATTCTCCAGAACTTATCGCCAAGAAACATGGCTCACAACCTCTCAAGGTATATTATAATTTAGGTATTAGCTTTTTACTTGCTTTGAGAATTGTGATTTTTGTGTTTGTTTTAGGCTTTGAGGAGAAGTTTGGAGATATTGGTAGCTTTAGGTGGTTTTGCTTTGAGATTAGGGATTGATCAAAGACAAGGTAAGTTAGAGAAGAATATGAAGAAGAGAGCTGGTGAATTACGCAAGATTTTCACTCGTCTTGGACCTACTTTTGTTAAATTGGGTCAAGGTTTATCTACTCGTCCTGATCTTTNGACCTACTTTTGTTAAATTGGGTCAAGGTTTATCTACTCGTCCTGATCTTTGTCCACCCGATTATCTCGAAGAACTCGCGGAGCTTCAGGTTCAGTTCTTTACTCTAGCTCTCTTTAAGTAAGGAGAAGAAGAACATTGTCTAACTTTGTTTTTTTTTTATGTTCTACCTAAGTAGGATGCTTTGCCAACTTTCCCTGATGCAGAGGCTTTCGCTTGTATTGAGAGAGAGTTGGATTTGTCTTTGGAGTCGATTTTCTCGTCTGTGTCACCGGAACCTATTGCAGCAGCGAGTCTTGGACAGGTTTATAAAGCGCAGTTGAAGTATTCGGGTCAGGTTGTTGCTGTGAAAGTTCAACGTCCTGGGATTGAGGAAGCCATTGGTCTTGATTTTTATCTTATTAGAGGTNTGTCCACCCGATTATCTCGAAGAACTCGCGGAGCTTCAGGTTCAGTTCTTTATCTAACTCTCTTTAAGTAGGAGAAGAAGAACATTGTCTAACTTTGTTTTTTTTTTATGTTCTACCTAAGTAGGATGCTTTGCCAACTTTCCCTGATGCAGAGGCTTTCGCTTGTATTGAGAGAGAGTTGGATTTGTCTTTGGAGTCGATTTTCTCGTCTGTGTCACCGGAACCTATTGCAGCAGCGAGTCTTGGACAGGTTTATAAAGCGCAGTTGAAGTATTCGGGTCAGGTTGTTGCTGTGAAAGTTCAACGTCCTGGGATTGAGGAAGCCATTGGTCTTGATTTTTATCTTATTAGAGGAGTTGGGAAGCTTATAAACAAGTATGCGGATTTCATTACCACGGATGTTCTTGCGCTTATCGATGAGTTTGCTTGTAGGGTTTATCAGGAGTTGAATTATGTACAGGAGGCGCAGAATGCTAGGAGGTTTAAGAAACTTTATGCTGATAAAGCAGATGTTTTAGTGCCTGATATATTTTGGGATTACACGAGCAGGAAGGTGTTGACGATGGAATGGGTTGAGGGAACTAAATTGAATGAGCAAGTTGCTATTGAGAGTCAAGGTTTGAAGGTTCTGGATCTTGTAAATACGGGAATTCAATGTAGTTTAAGGCAGCTCTTGGAGTATGGATTCTTTCATGCTGACCCTCATCCTGGTAATCTCTTGGCAACACCGGATGGTAAACTTGCCTTTCTAGACTTTGGCATGATGAGTGAGACACCCGAGGAAGCTAGATTTGCTATCATAGGTCATGTTGTTCATTTGGTTAACCGAGATTATGAAGCCATGGCCCGAGATTACTATGCTTTGAAGTTTTTGTCCCCTGATGTGGATGTTACTCCCATTGTACCGGCTCTCCGGGACTTCTTTGACGATGCACTTAACTATACTGTTAGCGAGCTCAATTTCAAAACACTGGTTGATGGTCTAGGTGCTGTCTTCTATCAGTACCCGTTTAACGTCCCAGCCTACTATGCTTTGATTCTGAGGTCGCTTACTGTGCTTGAAGGTTTGGCACTTTACGCAGATCCTAATTTCAAAGTGTTAGCTGCATCGTACCCGTATTTTGCTAAAAGGCTTCTCACTGATCCAAACCCGTATCTAAGAGACGCCCTTATTGAGCTTCTGTTCAAAGACNTTTACGCAGATCCTAATTTCAAAGTGTTAGCTGCATCGTACCCGTATTTTGCCAAAAGGCTTCTCACTGATCCAAACCCGTATCTAAGAGACGCCCTTATTGAGCTTCTGTTCAAAGACGGAAAGTTTAGGTGGAATAGACTTGAGAACCTTCTACAACAGGGCAGTAAAGATAGGGATTTCTCAGCCAAAGATGCTCTACAACCTGTTTTGAAGCTGCTGCTCGATCCAAATGGCGAAGAGCTTCGACTGTTGGTAATTAAAGAAGCTGTACGAGTCAGTGAAGCAATAGCTCTGGGCACTGTTGTTGATACATACAATTCCATGCCTGAGTTTTTGAGATCGCTCGTCTTCAATGGAAACGGGAATGGCCCTCTCACAATGAATGCAGCGGAACTTGAAAGCACCCTTGAGCTTCGTGACCAGGTCTCAAGAATCTGGGGCCTTCTTCAGTCTTCCGAAAGCTTCGACCCAGCTATCTTGCAGCCAATAGTACAGGTAATCATTTTTTCGACATTGTGCAGTAACCTGTAATGTATACTTCAGTTGATGTACTAAATTCTTAAGTTCATTAATCAGGTATTACAACAACCAGAAGCACGAAGACTAGGAGGACGTGTTGCAGGCGGTGTAGGACAACGTCTTGCAGCTCGGTTTCTGCAACAACTCCTCCGAGCCACAACACCATCCTCATCTTCATCTTCATCACCAATCACACCATAGCCCCCTCTTTTCTTGTCGATGAGACGGTAAATTGTATATTTAAGACGAGACACACTCGCAAACCACAGAATTGTTTCATGGGTATAGTAATAATAATATTCATTCTTTCTCTTTGTATCTACTATCTATAACCGATGAGAAACTGCCTTCAGAAAGTTGCATTTGGTTGCTAACTAATACACCAATTAAGAAAAAACCGCTTCAGTTACACTTTGGGCTTTAAAATTTATAGGCAAACTACTAAATATACCAGGAAATGAGAGCTGAAAACGCCATAATTTGTAACAACAATAAACCAAACAGAATCAAACTAGCCACTAAGTTGTTTTGCCACTACTTCCATTATAGTCTCCCAGTCCAACCTTCAAACTCTACTTCCTGCCTGCAACAAATCAATCAACAACTTTAGATTCAATCGAATCGTTATCGAAAGTAATCAAGAGATTTGAGATATTATTGTTACCTCTTTTTTTTCTCTTACTACTGCCTCGCAACTGAGTAGCTTTTGCAACATTTTCCTCTTGTTTCTTGTTTGATTCAGTAACATTCCCATCTGAAACATTGTTTGCTTCCTCATTCATCCTAATGATATACACCTGAACAAGCAATAAGTTTGAACATTAGTGTTAAAAGTCTCATGCCTTCAACTATATCTAGTAGCCTATTTTTTCAACAAAATCGTGTATAATACCTTGAACGTATCTGGTTTGATAAGTTGAAACACAGTAGCATCTCCATCGGCTATATTGTGACTAAGAGCGAAACCTCTCCAGCCTGCGCTAAGACCGTGCTTGTCTACAATGAATCTGGTTACAAATTCCTCATCTTCCTCATCAACTAAAAAGATCCGTTCTTTGTATCTTGACATATATGGCTTAAATTCAACCGGCAAGCCCTGTTTGCATAAACGCAAATATAAACATATGCAATCTTTCAAGTTTACTTACTGAGACCAAGTTCCAAACATCTTTTTGACGTTCATTTAACTTCAGCATACCAGCCAAAATCCTCTTGCTACGTGCGAATGGCGCATTTCTTTAACAAAGCTTGGGGTTTCTGGTTCTAAGCTTGACTGCAGCTTCTCTGCCCTCTTGGTTGCATTGTCTCTTGCCTTCTTTGAGACACATGCCCGGTCCGCCGATTCTCTTTTTGGAGAACCCCTGCAAAAGCAAAAACACATACAACAACAAAATTCTTAAATCCACACCACATAGTTGTATTGAATTATCATTCAATACAGAGTGTAGACTAGACAACCTCTTTCGCTTTCCCGAAAATTCTAGCTCAATCTGCATATAAACATCAAAGAAACTCTAATCATGAGTGCTATACCAAATATACAAAATCAAGATTCACATACTACTAAAAGCTAACAAACAAGATGTGACTATTACATAAACAGACTAACAATCTAACCACAATATATCGTATAGTATAGCCAATAACATTAAAGGACTATCTGCGAATACGGATTAAAGAACTATGATAATCAAGATTCTCATACTATTAAAAGCTAACAACCAAGAACAGACTCACAATCTACTAGATACTACACTATATATCTCTGTTCAAAAACCTTCCTGATTCATCTTATAAGAAAGACTTTAAAACATGAAACTAACAAAACTTCCACAAAAGGTGCCTTCTACAATATATTGTATAGTGTAGCCAACAACATTAAAGAATGATCTGTGGATACTATTTAAAGAACTATGATATTCAAGATCCTCATACATTTAAAAGCTAACAACCAAGAACAGGCTCACGATCTACTAGTTACTAGATACTACATTATATACATCTTTGGTAAAAAAACTTTCCTGATTAATCTTAAGAGCAAGACTTTAAAACATCAAACTAACAAAACTTCCACAAAAGGTAAAGCCTTTACCTCTCTGTAATTTGGCTTATTCGTCGCACGAGTTGATCTCCTAATCTCCCAGGATTCCACAGTAACACGCTTAGTCTTTTTCTTAGACTACATTCCCAAATACAAAAAAAGCACAATGAGTAGAGTAAAGGGAAGAGAGAAACGAAAAAAAGTTACTTACTTTAGTACAAGGTTTAGAAAAAGAAGAGAGACGAAGAGACTGAGCAAGCTTAGGGAGATTAAGCTCAGCCAATTTCTTCTGGTTATCTTGTAACGTTCTCTGACGTATTTGTTCATAGCTCATCACCATTTTTCTGCAGAAACAGAGAGAGAGAGACACACACAAATTAAACAGAGTAAAGATCAAGACTTTAAGAGTATATAATAAGCACTACATTACATTCCTAGATAGTTTAAATGATGATCATGGGTTTCATAAAAAAAAAAAATACTACTATCTTATAAAGTTATAATTAAATCCTTCATTGATTAACAATAATTTAATACGCCATTAAAGATCAAAAACCCTTTTTTAAGAACAAAGAGTAGTACCAATAATTTGCTTTAGCAGGGAGTGTGAAGTAAGTGTGGATTTGTGATTTCAGAAGCTAGAAATCGAAATGTGTGTCTTTTANTCTTATAAAGTTATAATTAAATCCTTCATTGATTAACAATAATTTAATACGCTATTAAAGATCAAAAACCACTTTTTTAAGAACAAATAGTAGTACCAATAATTTGCTTTAGCAGGGAGTGTGAAGTAAGTGTGGATTTGTGATTTCAGAAGCAAGAAATCGAAATGTGTGTCTTTTTCTCGAGGTGGAAATGAAGAAGAAAATGGTATTGAGAAATGAGAACCCTAGATCCAGTATTTATACTGTTGGGCTATGGGCCTATTGGCCCAGTTCATAGCCTAGTAGTTAGCTTAGACGTGGCGCACGTTGTTGCCGAAGTGGGAAATTAGTTACAAAGTACGGGAATTGATGAAAATGGATATGATTGTAATACAAAACAGGATTAAATATGATTGATTAATTAAAGATTTGACTATGTGGACCTAAGCTACATTTAGCCGTGTGGGTAACTTAAAATTAATGCTGAAATCACCATAATTGTTTAATCACTCTGGACTATACAGTATACACTAGTTCTTTAATAATTTACCAGGTGAAAGATGCAATACAGGGTTTTTTAAAAACCACGTAGGAATCATATAGACAAAATGACAACTTACAGTTTGTGAACATATTACAGAGATTTATATACTTCTTAATAAGGGTTCTTGCACGCATTCTTTGTCTCACAGCAGCAGAATCAAAGGAAGGAAAGAAAAACAGAGGTGAACGAGGAAAATCGACAAATAAACATTTTGAATAGAGGAGAACAAGATAAAAATTATCATAATATTGGCACATTACAGGTACTTAATGAGCAGCCAGATCACAAGAGCAAGACCGACGATTCCGAGCACTGATAAGAGCATGGACATGCATGAGCAACCACCTTTCATGCTCTTGTTCATCACTGCAAGGCTCTTCTGCACACGCTGTCATCACCAAGAAATGCAAACAGGTCACCACAAAATCAAGAGGGTGATATGAATAAATCAATCCATTCAAAATGAATTCCCATTAAACTATAAATGGTACTTTTTAAGATGATAATAGCAACTACAGAAAGGTTCTTGGACACACATAATAGACCAGCTCATGGGATTTAATTCCACAGGCCAACTTAAAGTTCTCTTTCATCAATGGATCAACTTTTAGCTCGTGGGTAATTGAATGTTAAATTTGTTCAAACTATAGACTTACCCGTAAGCGAGAGTCGGTAACATCCACACGGTAGTCTAAGTCATCCTGCATGCCAGAAGTCATATTTGTTAGGACAAGAAATTAAATTCAGCAGAGAAAAACTATGAGAGACATACGATAAGCCTTGTCTGGAGAGTGAGCTCCTCGTTGACAGCGAGAGCGATGTGTTTAGTACTCATGAGTGTTTCCTCCAACTGCTCGAGCCCTTCGTCTTGTTCTACACATGAAAAGAAAGTGATCCGAAGAGAAAATTAGTAAAGAAGCCTATAATATGACTACAGTCCTAGGATAATGTGACACAACACAAGCTTACCTCTCATAACTTGCCGTTGAAATACAACAATGCCTTGGTTATCCATACCAGAGACTCTGTTCATAGCATCATCCGACTTCATTTCTGGTCCAAGCAAGCTATCTCTATTTGCAAAGTTTGACATGTTCAAAGCAGACGCCACCTGATTAACTTTGGACCTCAAATTCCCAACCATATCCTTACGACGATTCATCTCTTTCTCCGAGCTATACACACACACATATCAAACCATAAATCACACAAGTCAAGACCAACATTCAACCAAACGTAGTCTAAATTAAGAACCATATACAAAACAAAGGCACTTACACATGTTGCTTCCCAGGAACTTTAACAAGAAGAGACTGCAAACTATCTAACCGGGTCCCTAAAATGGTGATCTTTCTCCGTATAGCTGAAGCACGACGTTGAGCATCGGGACCGGTTAAACCCGAAGCATTCCTTTCAGCCATCATTCCATTTATATCCTCAGAGAGTTTTACAGCCTCATTGTACTCTCTCATCCACGCATCCGAAGAAGACGCCATTGACCTGAAACCAAAGTCCCAACCCAATTAACAAAATACTCATCTTTCTACATAGATATCACATTAATAGAATCAAAACTAGCTCAAACAAGCTCCAATGTAGAAGAATCAAACTCACATATAAAAATCAAAACTTTCTCCAAATTTTCCAAAATTCTCAACTATAAGAGCAAGAATTTAGACAATTAACCTAAAATCTACGAATGATCCAGAAACTCGTAATCAACGATGATCGGAACGATTAAGCAAGTGCATCAAATTTATCCCAAATCAATGGAACGACCTAAAATTAAGAATTGAAAAAGCTTTACCCAGAAACTTCGTTGCTCTGTGATCAAACCGAAACGCGATCGTCTTGGTGACCTTGAAATCGCGGAATCAATGGAAGTTTTAAGGATAATGATTAGTCAAAATCTGTAAAAAAAAAAGCAACGAAAGAGTTTATATTTGAAGATGAGACTTTATACGAGCTGTATTAAACGGCAACGTTTTTATCCAAAGTTGATGAAATTGGGGTTTTGTTATCGATTAAGAAAGTATGGGGTTGAGATGACAAAGTAAAAAAGAGGGTAAGGGTTTAGACTTTAGAGTATAAATAAATTGAAGGCGAATGCGAAAAATAAATTTCATATTCGGGCTTTCTACAATATATGGGCTGATATCCAAAGGCTTTAGTCCGTGAAGCTGTGATTAAATAGTTTCTCATTGGTTTGGTTTAGTGGTGGGTCCATACCGGTTTACAGTTTGATTTCAACTTGATATCTTTACTGTTTGTTGGTTTTATAAAAAATTTTAAACCATGTGAAATATTATCTAATTCAAATTGGTATGATTCAATTTTTCCATTTTACCCTTTATCATTTTTATCGATTAAAACATCTGATAGTGAGTTCAATTTTGGTTCAATTCGGTTTTAGATTTTTATGGCTTTACTAACTGATTCTTTTAAATAATCCATTTAAAACTTATTGAAAGGCCATGTATACTCAATTGAATGTTAACAAAATTTTAACTATTTAGTTTTGGTCACTAATTAACTATTTATCTATATAGTGTTCTACATTAGAGTTGAGATGTAGGTAGTGGCTTCTATTACTCTTTGGTAAAGAGGAAGAAAAAATGGTAATTGATTATTTTTTAAGGATGATTGGTAAAGATAATTATGTTGGATTGACCTTTTAAAAAAAATAAAATAATTCAAAGTAATAACATGAATTAGGTTTAGGTGTGATTTGATTTTTCCAATTTACGGTTTATCACTTTAACGATTAAAACATGTGATGGTCTGCAGTTTGGTTTTATAACTAATTCTTCAAAATAATTCATTCAAATTTTATTTGGAGACATTTATATATTCTTCAAATGTTGACAAAAATTATTAAAGTTTATTTTTTTAGCTATAAATTTTGTTTGCCAATGTTTTAAGGCAAATTTATTAGAACTAATGCATGCTTTCAGCATAAGTATTATCATTATAAACAGAAATAAGGGTAAGATGAATAAGATGTTATTTAAACAAATAAAATGTATCAAAGTTGAGTTTTTTTAGTATGTAAGGTAAAAACTAAGTAGAACCATTTATTGACTTTGATGATTTACGTGAAAACCAAAATCGAGAATCTACGGACTTTATAAAACTTAAAAGTATACAACTCTATATATATATAAATAAAAAAAATGAATTCACACAATAGAGTTTTGAAATTGAATCCTTAAAATAAATTTTATGCCTATTGTTAATCATTTGCAACAACAAAAAAAATTCCAAACCCGAAATCCTCTCATACTTTTAACCGAACCAAATCAAAACTAAAAATAAATACATTAGCCAAATATACTTCAAGATGTAACCGAAACCAAAACAAGTACATAATTTTGAATAAGTATCTTTCGATAATGGGTTTTTTTGCCGGCCAATTATCAATTTGACAACTACCTTTTTCTTTTTCCTTACTCATTTCCAAATGTCAATTTAGCCACCAATAATAATTACATTTATATGACATGTCACACATAATGTAACTAGTTTAAAAATCTCTTCATACAAAATTATGACATATATATAATGGTAAATAAATTCCTCCTTATTGTAAACTTAACCAGCTGATTCAATAGTAATCCCACCTGAAACGATACTAAGTACAAAACATACATACATCATCTTCTTCTTATATATGTACTAGTAGCTAATAGGAGCGTATCACTATAGCTATAGCTTTGAATTTCTACGTAGTACACTTAGCCATAATGGGGATTATAAAATATCAATATAAGTTTCAGAACATGTTTTTGGTATCTATATGATGATTAAAAACACTTCATTCATTAATAACGGGTTTAATGCATGACGTCTTCGTAAAGGCAACGGCACACAACTTCAATAAGAGAAATCATCATCATTAATGAATTAATATATATAGTCCAACAAAAAAAACTTCTAACTTTCATAAATTTCTATGAAAGTGATGATGATTTACCGTGAGAATCCAATGTTTTTTACATGGAATTTAGGAAATTAAAGTTACCATTTTCATCTTATAGTAGTACTAGAAAATAGATATAAGGTAAGGTTTATATATTTGGGGTCGAATCTCAAGATCAGGAGGATGGGTTTAATTAAGTCAAACGAGGGACCTTGAATTGTGGATTTGGTATTGGACCATCACGTGGCTGGGTTACTCTCCACGGTCTTTCAGGATTTTGCCTTCTTCTACCACACGTGCTAACTCCTTCTACGCACGGTTTCCATTATTATTATTTTTTGATTTTTTGCATTCGAAATTCTTCTTCTTATTATTCTTTTTTGTCAATGCCTCAAAGTCTATGTATTATTTGAATATCTCTTATATGTTAAGATCTCTTTTATCCATACAGATATGATCATGTGATTCCGAATTTAAATACATTCTTTTTGTTTATATCGTAGACCAAAATATGTGATATGGTTGTGTTTCAAAAACCTTATTCTTGTTTTTTTTTTTGAAGATGTATATATTGAATATCTCTTAACATGTAAGATCTCTTTTATCCATATATATATGATCATTTGATTCCGAATTTAAGTACATTTTTTTTTTATATATCGTAGACCAAAATATGTAATATGGTTGTGTTTCAAACGTCACTCAATTATATGATTTTTTTATATGAGTTAATGATTTTTTATTTTGTATCTATAATTTACGAGATCCGTCTTACCCTTTTTCATGCATATTCAAAACATAATGAATGTTTGATGGGTATATGAGATGCTATATAAAAAAAAAAATGTGATTTCTTAAATTTGTAGAACATTATAAGGTTGTGTATATAAGATATTATATATGTGTTTATATTTCAACTTTGAGCTTACATAAGCATATGCTAAAAAGTAACTTAAAAGGTGAGTGGAAATGCACCAACTAATACACTGAATCAGATAGTTAAGCTTGCCTCTCCATAATTTACCAACTAAGTAATTTGGTAACTAGGGAACAAATTTGAGCTAACTTCTGTATCATTGGAGTAAATAAATAGCATCAATACTTTGGTTAAATAAAAAGTTATGACTTCGTATTTTTTTTATGATGAAAGTGCACTGAAATTGATGCAATAAATAAAGTGAGTGGGAGCATAATTCAAGGTACGATACATCATTTTTCTTCCCAACATTTGACTGCAATTTGAGGGTATAGAAGCTTCAATTCTTGTTTTGTTTTCTCCTTGGGATACATAAACCAGATCTTATATTATATAATACTTACCATGTAGTACTATATTATATAGTATATATTCGGTTATTTGTTATCTCATTAATCGATTCCTACTTGTTTTCAAAGCAAAATAAGTCAGTCTTAATAAAGAACAGCTGTAATCCATGGTGATTAAGTTAATTAATCCTCATAGTCATATTTTCACGCCACCTACACACACAAAATGTATCTGTCTAATACACATTCATATTCTTTATATGTTTATGTATGTATACCCCCCATTGGTAAAAACATGTAAAACAAAAAAAATTTGATATATAGTTGTAACAGTAAATATTGTATTGATTATTGAAAAAAAAAATGAAACATAGTTTTAAAGAAAAATATCACCACTGGCACAACATCATCTGTTTTATAGAATGTTAAAATTTGGATTCAGATATTTGAAGCAAAAAGTAGAAAAATGATTTGCAACATATAATACATAAACATACCACCAAAAACTATCAAAGATATGGCATGGTGTGAATATTTAAAACTCTTCACATACCATTTATAAGAATTGCAAACTCTAGAAATGATACCTAGTTTAAGATATGAAACAAGAAAGATTGTAGAATGAAATTTGCCTAAATATAATAAAGCAATATATTGTCATATATTTCTGTGACCAGCTTTGGTTTATTAAATGTAATAGAAAATAGAAGTGGCACTGATCCATAGAAGCAAAAGTCTCTCTCTCTATCTATCTCAAAGAAGAAGAAAGAGAGAGAGAGAGAGATAGATAGAAACCCTAAACATCGTGCCCTTGAAGTTAAGATATCTTCAGTGTTGTAGAAATTCATTTTTGCTTTGCTTTCTTTTGCCTTCTCTCTTTCATTGTCTTCTACCTCTTGCCTCTAACAGAAGCAATACTTTCCGGCCTCCAAGGTTCGCTTTCTTTCCTCATCTCTATCTCTTATATCTTTCATTGTTGTCATCATCATCATCATTTGCATCTACTCTTATATATATATATGCTTTCACTCACACCCCCCCTCATGTATATATATGTGTGTAGTTTTCACGTCAAGTGTTATCTCTCTCTAGTTTCATTTCTTCTCTTTTGATTAACCAAGAACATTACTCAAGAACATGACTAAGTACTCTATCATCAAACTTCTCTTCTTTATGAATAGCTTCATGTTTCTTTTGGGATATTCTAGTTGTTTTTATACATATCCATTTAACATAGATCCAAGTCTTGTTAGTGAAAAAAAGACTTTGTTCTTTATGAGTATGTAGTGCATGCATGATGAAACTAGGGTTTTGATTTTTAGATCTAAAAGTAAACTCATACACCTTGAATGTTTCATTAATTCTTACCTGGCCATGATCGTCAACAAACCATTTCACTAATCATCTTTTTTGGTAAGCTTTATATAATATGTGTTCTTGATTATTTATGGTTTAATTTAGGGTACCGGAGAAAAAGAAAACATTTTTGTTTTACTTAAAGAAGAGGACTAATAATGGAGATGGGGTCGTCGTCCACGGTGGGTGGAGGAGGACAGCTATCGGTGCCGCCCGGATTCCGGTTTCATCCAACGGAGGAGGAGCTTCTTTATTACTACCTCAAGAAGAAGGTTTCTTATGAACCAATTGATTTAGATGTTATTAGAGAAGTTGATCTTAACAAACTTGAACCTTGGGAACTTAAAGGTAAACTTTTATAATCCACTTATTAGTAATACCTATAACTATATTACCACCTAATCCACACATTTAATTAAATGATTATTATTTGCTTGATCAGTATAATTTATAAAGACTATACCATACAACTAACAATTATCTTAATTGATTCTATGATGTAATAGATAGAATTTGGTGGAATATGTTGTTGGTCTTGTTGCACAAAAATACAAGTTAGATGTCAAAGAACAAATACATTAGATTGTGGTAATTTTGTCTAGGGTTTTGTTTGTGTCTCCATGGAAACAAGTATCTACTAAAATGTCTTTTATATAAGTTCTCATTCATAAATTATTTTCCTGGTTTTAAGGAACCAAGGAGCCTTATACGTGTGTTTTGGTTATGTATACATCAAGAAGGAGACAAAGTTGTCTATTTCACTCATGTCTTTTGAATTACTAACCCAAGACAAAAGTGTAATGTCTTGTAGTACATGACTACCGAATATTGTACGCTTAAAATAAGCCAAATGGTTTTTCACATTGTAGACATATAACAAAACCATATTTGAAAATGACTTGATAATTAAAATTTTGATTTGTAGTGACTACAATTTTAACAATTTGTTTTTTTTCTATGTATGTAGAGAAATGCAGAATCGGGTCTGGTCCTCAAAACGAGTGGTACTTCTTTAGCCACAAGGACAAGAAGTATCCGACTGGTACCAGAACGAACCGGGCTACTGCAGCCGGGTTCTGGAAAGCTACTGGTAGAGACAAGTCCATTCATCTCAATAGCTCCAAAAAGATTGGACTTCGTAAAACTCTTGTATTCTACACTGGTCGTGCTCCTCATGGCCAAAAAACCGAATGGATCATGCATGAATATCGCCTCGATGATAATGAAAATGAAATACAGGTACAAGAAAACAACCATTTCTCTAATCTTCTGTGTATATATAGAGATCATATTTTGTATGATGTGTACTTATAATGTGTAACATTTGTAGGAAGATGGGTGGGTTGTATGCAGAGTGTTCAAGAAGAAGAATCATTTCAGAGGATTTCACCAAGAACAAGATCAAGATCATCATCATCATCACCAATACATAAGCACAAACAATGATCATGACCAACACCACCACCATCATCATAATCATCACAATGAGTCCAATTTAAACAATCATTCTTCTTTGATGCCACATTCTCTAGATCATCATCATCACATGGGAAGACAGATTCACATGCCACTACAGGAGTTTGCAAACACTTTGAGCCATGGCTCAATGCATCTCCCTCAGCTCTTTAGCCCTGACTCGGCTGCAGCGCATGCGGCAGCAGCAGCAGGTCAGCCATTTGTGTCTTCAATCAATACAACAGACATCGAATGCTCACAGAATCTACTGAGGCTGACTACTAACAACAACTATGGTGGTGACTGGTCGTTTTTGGACAAGCTTCTTACTACAACCAACATGAGTCAGCAGCAGGTGCAGAACCATCAAGCAAAATGTTTTGGTGTTTTGAGTAACAATGGTAATAATGATCAGGCTGTTACTCATGACCATATGGGTAATAATAACAATGGTGGTTCTTCTTCATCTCCAGTTAACCAGAGGTTCCCTTTTCACTACTTGGGAAATGATGCTAATCTTCTCAAGTTCCCAAAGTAAGATCAATGAGGTTTGATTTGGGATGATGATCGATTTCATATTTTCGATTTTATTGTCTCTTCTTTTAAGCTGTGGAACCAGCCACCAACTCACTGTTCTTGAAATCTTTGTTATTTCATTTAAAATTCTGTTTTCATTAATGATCTTCTTCTGTTTCTCCGCGGATTAATATCTTGACATCACAAAGGTGTTTCAAAGTTCAATGCTGTTTCCACCATCTTTACACTCGATAGTTCATAAAGTAGTTAACTTACTAAAAAAAAATCCAACTACATGAGAGGTTATCACTGGTAGATTCTTCAGTCTCTTGCATTCTGACAACCGCAGATTGGTGAGCCTTGAGAGACGCTCGATCGATGTAGGCACTACTTCAATTGATGTCCTGCTCAGTCCTAAGTTTTCAATACTCTCTGAAACAAGTGGAAGTCTTCTATACTTGTGCATCCGTCTAGAAAAAGAGTCTTGAGGGACTTCAAGGAGATGTTACAAGGGAGATTCTTGAGTTTTGTGCAATTTTGCATGGACAGCACAACTAAGTCATTAAGATGCCAAAGAGAAGCATGAAGCTCGACCTAAAGACCGTAAACTCTCTAGACTCTTTGGCTTAGATAGGTCCGGAAATTCAATCAGGTGCCTGCATCAGTTAAGGTTCATGTGTTTTAGACTTCGAAGCTCCTGCCATACAATAGAAGCAACCAATTTGTTACCAGTAGACATACAGAAACAGTAAATAAATGAGAATCGGTTCAAAGCCAGAGTCCGTTTAAAAGTTAACACCAGGATACGCATCAAGAATAATGAAAGCCTAAGTTATTTATAGCTCAATATCTAGCAAACACAAAAAGTAGTACCTGAGTTCCAGAACTATCAGGGAGATTGAGTTCAACTAGAAAGATCCTGAACAACTCCTTGTACAAGCTTTGATTCCTCGTTCCTGTGACAGATAAACACCTCACAACATCAGAGAAGTCACAGATAATACTGTAATCAAGCTTTTGCGAGGAATGCAATCAACGAACCTGCTCTTCGAATTCCACCTCGAAATATTTCCAACTTGAGCCAAAGCTCTTCTCCATTTCTCCACCTTCTCAGGATCCTACCTTAGCTCATGCTTCTCAAGAGCTTCTTTGAAACATCCACTTCCTCTCTTCAAATTTGACGAATCAATCTCATAGAATACAGGAATTAACTTGATGCGTTTCTACATACATATGAGAACATATTTATGAATATGTGAACTCGTGAAGAAGTCATATGTAACGTGTGTTTAACCCTTTTGCTAACCTGGAAAACAATGCTTTTTTCTTTTGTAACAAGATATCCATTCACTTAAACAGCAACAGAGTTTTGGAGATTACATAAAGCCTTCTTGGCTAGTGAGTCTGATTGGACATTAAACTTCCTAGGGATAAAGATGAAAGAGAGAGATTGAAACCAAGATGAAAGAGGCCATAAATCTCGATGTGGTCTTCTTTTTTCAAGATGAGGTTGATCGAAGTTTGGGAGTCAGAGTAAACACTTAGGTCCCTCCAAAGTTGGTCTTTGGCCTCACGAAGAGCTTGGAGCATTGCTTGTGTTTCAGCAGCCAAGGGTGAAGCAACATGGGAAGCATGTGTCGAATTCGATCTCAATGTTGTCCCTGCCTCTGTTTCAAAAGTCCAACCAAAACCAGCTATTACCGTGTCTTTCATTAATGTTCTTGTTCTGCTACGAGTTTCGAATTCAATACTGCTTCCAAGTTCCACCATCTATTACACTCCATAGCTAGTAGACTCTTTTCACACACAATCCCTGCTTTCTTGCGATGTAACTTAACTGGATCGCAAGTCCAATTACAGGAGAAGTCATCATTAACTATCTTAAGTTCTTTTTTCTCTTGTAGTTTCGAGCATATCGAGTAAAAAATCCGTACACGAACTCCGTATCGCGTTTATGCATCTCAAGCGCATCATCTTCAGAGAGAATGCCACAATTCTCAATGGACGTCCCATATAAATCCAATTTTCTCATCTCCCCTGCAATCTTTGGGAGCTCTGTGATATTAGTGCATCCACGAAGATAGAGAAACTTCAGTTTTTTCAGCTTGCTCAATGTGGGAGGGAGGTTTTGGAGTCTCTGGCACTCTGACATGTCAAGAAAGGAGAGATTCACTTTATCACCTATCGATGACGGCACTTCTTTTATCGCTGTTCCATTTAAGCCCAGTATTTCTATTCCATTTCCAAGCACTGGAAATACTGTGATATTAGGACAGTAAGCTAGCCAGAGATGTCTGAGTGACGCCATATTCCCAATGGTGTCTGGGAGATTCTTTAGTCTCTTGCATTGAGACAACCGCAGATCGCTGAGCCTTAACAGACGCTCAATCGATGGTGGCACCACTTCAATTGATGTACCGTTCAGTCCCAATTCTTCGATACTATCGGAAAGAAATGGAAAAACTTCTATACTTGTACATTCATCTAGAGAAAGAATTTTCAGGGCCTTCAAGTTGATGTTAGACGGGAGATTTTTGAGTTTTGTGCAACCTCGCAAATACAGCTTAACTAACTTATCAAGATGACCAAGAGAAGGAGGGAGCTCCACCAAGCTTTCGCATTCACAAAGGCACAAACTCTCAAGACCCCTTGCCTTAGAAAGATCTGGAATTTCAATCAGGTTCCTGCATCGGTTAAGGTTCATGTGTTTTAGACGTCGAAGGTCCTGCCATACAAAAGAAGCAGACATCTGTTACCAGTAGATGATCAGATAATGTACTATGGCAGAAACTAGAGTGAATTAGACCCCAGACGCATTAAAATTGTTAAATTAATGAAAATTGGGTCAAAGCAAGCTCAAATAAAAGATAAAACCAATAACAGACCGCTTATTACTCAGTATTTGGATAAACACACAAAAGTAGTACCTGAGTTCCGCTCCATAGTGTTTCAACTGAACTATCAGGGAGATTAAGTTCAACTAGATAGTCAGTCTGGAAGTGAGAAGGCAGTGATATCAGAGTGTATGCCTCCCAGTGAAGATATCTCAGTGGAGGGAGGTAGTCAAGATCGTTGACCATGCATATTTTGCTCCTCCCATCATTCAAATTATTATGAATTTTAAGAAATTTGAGATTGCGCATCCTCACAAACGTTGCAGAGTTAATGTAGAGCTCTGTTTCTTCAGCCATGTTGAGCAAAATACTTTCGACCAGGATGTTTTCAGCTGCCTACAACGACAGTGTAATTGGAAGAGTAAAACGGTGATCAGCACAAGCTTAGACGAGAAACTAAAGAAGCCACAAATCTGCTCCGAAAGTACAAATATGGAATAAGAAAAAATAAATGTTTATGCGTAGAAGCTTAAAACTTTCTGTCTTACCCTATTTTCAGAGAACAAGTCTTTAATCTCCGAAAACATCCACAACATTTTACGCATCCATGGTTGTTCCTTTTTTCCTTCACAAATGATTTCCTTGGCCATGTCTTGAAGTAAATCATGAACCCACAGCCTTGTATTTTTTGACATACTAATCAGAGACTTTTCCATAAGAGTTTTGAGTGTTAGTCCAGAAGCAATGACAAAAGGGTCTAGTACTTTTTTGGCTCGTTCCTTATATTCTCCGTTGAAACAACCAGCGATGTAAAGAAACACATCTTTTTCTTCATCATCCAAGGCATCATAACTTACTCTTAACACCCGTGAGATAGATTTATCAAGACGATTTTTTAAAATAAGCAGCTCATCTTCCCATAATGCTATTTCCCGGGTACATAGAGTTGCACCAATGACTTCAAGCGCTAATGGAAGACCATCAAGCTGCTCGACAATATCTATAGAGAGTTTCATAAAATCTTCTGGTGGATAATTCATTCTGAAGGCATGCTTACTGAAAAGCTGAAGTGCTTGGGTAGGCGTCAGAGGCTTCACGTCATAAATGTGTTCCACAACATGCAGATCTAACACACGCTTGTCTCGTGTGGTTATAATGATTCTGCTTCCTGGTCCAAACCACTCGCAGCTTCCAGCCAATTCACGCAATTGTTGTATGTCATCAACATCATCAAGGACTAGAAGAACCTTCTTGCCACGAAGTTTTCGCTTCATTGCATCAGAAGTGATGCACAGTGCATTCACATTCAGGCTACCTTTTGGCAAGATCTCCGACAAGATAATGTTTCGCAAATGTGATGGACCAAACTTTTTGAAATCTTCTTTCACCTTTGCTAGAAAGCAACTTGCACCAAACTGACTCGAGAGTTCTTCAAAGACATATCTCGCAATGGTGGTTTTCCCTCTGCCACCCATTCCCAAGACTCCTACCATTCGGAAATCATTAGAGTCCATTGCTAAGAGAAGTTCTAATTGTTGCTTGTGTAAACTCATCCCAACCAATTCGGTACTGTCCCCTGATGAATCTGAGATTAACTTTTCAAAAAGATTTTTAACAATTTCCTTTACAAACTCTGCTTCCTCCTTCCTGCGTCAAGACTCATAAACTTTAGCAACAACCAATTCAGCACTCAATTAAGATAAAATGACCAATGTTCAGCATTTAATGAAAATCAACTAACCAGTTCGTTGACTCCCAGCCAGAAATCTTTCCAACTTCAGCCAAAACTGTTCTCCATCTACTCACCTTCTCGGCATCATACTTCTTCGCATGCTCTGCGAGTGCCAATTCATTCTGTTTCTTCACATCTTCTGTTTTCAACTCATAGAATATAGGAATTATTTTCAGCAGATTCTTCTCTGCGAACTCGTGGAGAAGCGACAGCTCTTCCAAGCACCATCTAGATGTAGCGTAGTTCTCAGACAGAACGACAATGGCGAATCGTGACTTCTTAATCGCTTCCGAAAGTCCAAGCCAGATGGGATCGCCTCTCACAAGTTTGTTATCGTCGTAAAAGGTATCGATTCCTTCATCAGTGAGAGCGCTGTAGCGATGACTGATGAACTTCCCACGAACATCTGCTCCTCTGAAACTAAGGAAGACTTCATATTTCCATAGAGACCGCGATGGTGAACTAGACACAGGATCAGGAATAGAAAGCTGAGTATACCTACAAGCTTCTCTTTTCCTCAGAAACTGAAGTAAAGATCGTATTCCGAATAATACGGAGAGGAAGACGAATGCAGCAGAGTAAAAAGCTACAGCCATGGAAGAATATCGTATTTGTCACGAGATCGACTCAAATGTGAGAAAATTTGCCTCTTCTTCTTTGAGATGTAAATTAGTCTACGCATGTAAGTCAGCTCTGCTTCTATCTCCATAGTCGTTGACTTCCTCACGTTACCATATTCTGAAAAAAATTATTAAAAAAAGAACTAAAGAAAAAGAGCTATGGGCTTTTATAGCTCGGCCCAATGGTTTTTTATGTTGGTATTACATTATAAACAAATCTCCAAAAGTTGTATAAATACAGGACGCACCTCTCTTTCTATGTTCTCCCATCTGAAACCAAATGAGTGATTAAACCAAGCATGTGTGGGGCTGAATCATAGCTTCATAGACCTCTGGTGCCTAGCGTGTTCCTTTACAGACTGAAAGATGTATTGTGCCAAGCCAGGCATATCAAGCGGTTCGTAATTGTCTGATTGAGCCAACCGGCTAGTTTCCATTATGGATGTCCCATTTAGATCCAATGCTCTTAGTCGACCCGTGGTCTCAGGACGTTCTGTAATACTGGTGCAACCGCGGAGAAGGAGGAATTTCAGGTGAGTCAAGTTCTTCAATGTAGGAGGTAGGTTCTTAAGCCTTTGGCACCCCGACATGTTGAGGTAATAGAGTCTTGATTTATCACCTATTGTTGCAGGCACTTCTTCTATCGCTGTTCCCTTCAAAGCTAGTGATTCTATGTTATCTCCAACCTCTGGAAATAATGTGATGTTGGGACACTCCGAAAGCCAGAGAAGTGTGAGGGAATCCATGTTTCTAATGGTGTCTGGAAGATTCTTCAGTTTCTTGCAACCTGACAAGTGCAGCGTTTTGAGATGTGATAGACGCTCAATTGACGCCGGAACTTCCTCGACTGATGTCTCGTCAAGAGCTATGTTTCTAACATTCTCTGAAAGGAACGGAAAATCTTCTAGACTTGAGCATCTTTCGAGAAGTATTGTTCTAAGGGACCTCAAGTCGATGTTATTGGGGAGATTCTTGAGTTTCTTGCAGCTGCTCATTTCCAGTACCTCGAGGTTATTGAGATGCCTGACGGACTCAGTGAGCTCAAATAAGCTGTCACAGTTATCCAGATCTAATTTCTCAAGACTTGTAGCCTTTGAAAGGTCTGGAATTTCAAGTAATTGTCTGCATCCTCTCAGGTTCATACGCCTTAAATTACCAAGGTCCTGCTCATATAAAGAACCATTTCTTTTAGACACAAAATATAAGGTACACAATTATAGGATAGCTAACTAAGATTAAAGCCGCTTATTCTATTTTTCCGTATGTAAATGATATCAGCAGAATAGGTCCCCCTTTTCAAAGAAAGAAGAACTAGCAGACTATGACCTGACTCATAATTTAAAGTCAAAACATAAAATTGTACCTGAGTTCCATTCCAAAGTGTTTCGACAGAACTGTTAGGGAGGTTGAGTTCAACTAGATATGATGGACAGAATCGAGGAGGCAGGGATTTCAGAGTATAAGCTTGCCAGTGAAAATATCTCAGCATAGGGAGATAGACAAGACCATCAGGCATGTATATTTTACTACCTCCAGCAGTGGAATTGTTGTTAAATTTTAGCAGCTTTAGATTGTACATCCTCTCAAAGACTGTAGGGTTTATGCAGAGCTCCTTTCCTTTGGGCATGTCAAGAAGTAAACTTTCGACTTCAATTGCTTCGGATCCCTGGTAATAAGTGAGTAAGAGATGAGACCAGGATAGTATGCCATGAGCTTGTAAATAATAGACTAAAGAACCGAAGACTTCATTCTAAACATAAAATCTAATGATAATGACATTTTACAATGTGCATAACTTAAGGAAGCTTAAAAGTTTAAAGAAGTTAAAGGCTTACCATATTTTCACATAATACAGTATTGATGTCCGTAAAGTTCCACAACATCTTACGTTTCCATGGGTTTTCTTCTTTTCCTTCACATATAATATCCCTTGCCATATCTTGGAGTAAATCGTGAACCCATAGCCTTTGCGTGGTTGAGATGCTAATGAGACACTTCTCTGTCAGAGTTCTGATACACAGCGTGGAGCGCAATGGCCTATGCCCAGGCACAACGAAAAGGTCTAACACTTTGCTGACGCGATGCATATGCTTTCCATTGAAACAACAGGCTACATAGAGAAATGTTAACTTTTCTTGCTTGTTTAATGCCTCAAAACTTTCTCTCAACGCTTTTGAGACAGAACTATTGACATTATTCCTCAGTAGGTCCAGGTAGTGTTCCCAATCTGCTATGTCCCGACGATATAGAGCTGCACCAGCAACTCGAATAGCCAAAGGAAGACCCTCGAGTTGCTTGACAATATCAATAGAGATCTCGGCAGAATCTTTAGGTGGACGAGGTTGTTTGAACGCATGCTTACTAAAGAGCTGAATTGCTTGGGTAGTCCTCAGAGGCTTGACTTCATATACATATTCCACATCATGCTGCTCTAGCACACGCCTATCCCGCGTAGTTATAACGACTCTGCTTCCTAGTCCAAACCAGTCAAGGCTTCCTACCAATTCTTCCAGCTGCTCAACATTGTCAACATCGTCAAGGACAAGAAGAACCATTTTCCCACAGAGCCGCCGCTTCATGATACCAGTATCACCATCCCATGAATTCAGATCTTTTATGCGGAGGATTTCTGACAAGGCTTTCCGTCGCATATGTGATGCACCATACTGTTCAAATCCCGTTTTCACATTCTCTAGCACGCAAACACCATCAAACTTACTAGAGAGACGTTTACACACAAACTTTGCAATTGTGGTTTTACCTATACCGCCCATTCCCCAGATTCCAACCATCCGTATATCCTCGGAGTCCA
>OVAP01001664.1:8235-22738 GCA_900406295.1 Aurinia saxatilis | reverse complement strand
GGATTTTCGACGGATTTTTCCGTCAGAAATACCGTGTTTTCTTGTAGTGATGTAGAGGAGGAATACTCTGCTCGTATCTGAAGAAATTATCTGGATCATGCTTAGCTTTAACGTCCATCAATCTCCTCATATTTCCCAAGAAATACTTCGATCCATAGATCTTAGCTTCTTCAACACCCGTTTCTCCACTCGGATTGCTTCCAATGTCAACATCTCTATAATTCAGAAACGCCTCTCTAGGGCTACTTGACACGTACGGTTCCGCCACATCGTAAAGCTCTTTCATCAAACCTAGATTAATGTCCGTGGCGTTTGCGTCTTTCCATGTCGCAAAGTACTGGATCTTGAACAAGTTTCCTTCCCGGTGAGGAAACGCGGTGGCATTGGTAAGAATCCGGTCCATCACTCCGCCGTAAGGGTTCCATTGCATCCACGCACTGTTGAATTTCAACATTGTTTTCCAAATCTTCTCGATTCCTTCTTTTGGAATCGGTTTCTTGACGTAATCTGATTTGCTTTTGTAAAATGATTTTGGAGGACCTGATGTTCTGTTTAGTAGTACGCTTGTTGGTGTCCCGACCGGGAAATCCGCCCAAAACGTCGTCGTATTGAGCCAGCTCATTTCGTAGCAATCTTCACGTTTTAGACCTAGTTCAGGCAAATTCTTGTTCATAATCGCCATTAGTTCCTTCGTTGATCCTAAGAACTGTGCGTAGAACAAAACCGCTATGGTTTTTTCGCCAGGTTTGGTTCCGTTTGCGATTAGAGGCATTGCTCTCAAGAAAACCTCTTCAGGCAATTTGCTAGAGACAAGCTGCCACTTGTAGAGAACATCAGTGCCTCCTTGTTCTAATGTTTTGTTAACCTTAAATACAGTTACGATCTCTGGGACGTCGATGAGGAGGATTGTCCACGAGAGGATAACACCGAAGCTCGCACCACCACCACCACGGATCGCCCAAAAAAGATCTTCTCCCATCGTAGTTCTGTTCAAGATCTCGCCATTAGCATTAACGAATTGAGCATCAACAACATGATCGACCGAAATTCCGTATTTTCTCATCAGATTTCCGTATCCTCCGCCACTGATGTGTCCACCTGCTCCTAACGTCGGGCAAACGCCGGCTGGAAAAGCTGTCGTTCTGCTAGCGTTAGCGATTTTGGTGTAGAGCTCCCCTAAAGTAGCCCCAGCTTGAACCCAAGCTATCTTCTTGGACACGTCAACCATTATAGATCTGAGATTGTGCGTATCGAGAACAACGAACGGTACAGACGAGATGTAAGAAAGGCCCTCGTAGTCGTGACCGCCACTTCGGATCCGGATCTGGATCCCGTTGGACTTTGCGCAGACCACGGTTGCCTGAACATGAGTTTCATGTTTGGCAGCAACAATAGCTATTAGGTTTGTGTTGTTAGGGTTTGCACACCTTTTGTTAGTCGTGTAGGACACGTAAGATGATAAGAAGGTGGAGTTCTTGGAAGTGTAGAGAGCTTCAGTGATCGGATTTTCAGGAGAGGTATGATTGTGAAGGCATCCGAAGAAGTTTTGCATATTTGGTGTCGTTTCTTTTGCATCTGACACTGAATAAAGAACAAGAAACAGAACATAAACTAATAGTTCTTTCATACTCTTTTTTGTTTATTTGTTTGAAGAACTTGAACCAACAAAAGTCCAACGAATTTGTTATATGTATTTTAACTTCTTGAGATTTCTGATTTATAGATATCTTTCTAGAGATCACTCAGCTTTCCAATTAGTTTTTTTCTAGAAAGATATCTCTTTTGTCCAAAAATATATATATAATTCTAGAAAAATGTAATTGGAAAGTTGAATAATCTTGGTAATATATATAGGGTCAAGACTGAAGTATTATTTAAAAACTCAATGAATGTAATCAGAATAAATTACGAGATTACCGGCTTATATTATATATTCAAAACGGTTAACTTTAATCATATCAATAGTAACAATATGTGGAATTTAATATAAAAACTAAAACTAACTTCAATTAAACTTGGTAGCTTAGAAGTTAGAACCAAAAATAATAAATTAGATTGTATATAATGACTAAGTGAGATAGTTATTCTTCTTCTTTTTTGTCAAAGGAGATTTTCTTCTACAATCCTTCAAATTTGTTAACCAAGCATATGATATTTCAAAAAATACATTCCAAATTCTTCGAAGAAAAAAGGTATCCTATCAAAAAGAAGTTAATGAAATATCTTATGAAATGAAAAATTGAGAAAGTAATAAAATAAATTTATTTTAATTTAGTTAGACAAATAATGATTCTAAACCGAGTTAATTAATATATATATCTATCATGTCTATAGAGAGAAATTTAAATAACTCCAAATATAAAAAATAGACGACTCCTCATCTCCTTCTATTTTATTATTATTATTTTTTTTTTTGAATTCCCATCTCCTATTTTGCAGAAGTTTTACGTGCAACCCTTTTTAATATTCACTATTCATTTTCATTCTTGGATCGTAACGAACTGGACCAAGATCTTTAAATTCAAAGTTTGAATTCAAATGCATCTGATATGTTTGGCATAAACATTTTTTTCTTAGTTGGATCATAGAATTACATTGACCTATGTGCGTATTTATGAAATTTTAGTTAATGCAAAAAAGCTCGTAATCGAACTCACTGGTCAAAAAAATAAAAACAAATTAAGGATATAGTCAATTCAAACTCATAATAATTGACTAACCAATGCAAGTGTCCATTTGAATTAAGTGTTGTCATGTTCCACCACCATTAAAATCAAAAAGGATATTATCCCACCATACCATGTTATTTGTTGATTTAAAATTAAAGTTTTTAACCCTACCAGAAAGAGATAAATAAATTCCACATCTAACATTGTTTGGATCTTTCAAAATGATTTTTTTTCCAAAATGTACTTATATGATTATGAATAAGAACATGTCATATTGTTCTATTTATCATTAAAAAGGTAAACAATACAATAGAATATCATATGGTTCTATTAAGTAATTACAATAACATTAGCATATATCAAATCTTAAACTTGAAGCTAAATTGTAACAAAATAAGTTTTACACCCAATAAAATAAAATTGTACTTAAATTGGTGTATTTTAATAATTTTAAAAGAATTAGTATATTATATGGTTTTTATGTGGACCTTCGCATTGATGTATTCTACCTAGAATGGTGTATATATTCTGATTGTTCAGTTTACTTAACTAAATGCCAAATCAAAATATTAAATTTAATCACAAAATAAAATGGTATATATATTCTTATTGTCCAGTCATAAAACCATTCCTAAATCCATTCAAATCCAATAAAATTTGAATCCTTATGTTTAATTCTTTAATTAAATAAGACATGATTTGAGTCTGTATTTTGAAATCATAAAATGAATAAGAGGGGATTCTTCCAAAGATTTAGAAATTATTGATTGAATAACATAAAATTCTTAGTATAATTTCAAATCCATTAAAATACCAAAAATAAATAAACCCCATAAAGTTAGAATAAATCGGATAAATTTAATAAAATAGTACGATTATAAATAAAACAGAAGAAATATTGTAACATGAATAAAGCAAGCTCAACCTTGATCCATTAATTATTACACGATCTGTTACAAAGCCGATTCTACCACGGACAATTCTAACCAACCTTGTCCACGCCTTTATCCTCGATGTGTCTGAAGTCTGATCACGGGCGTATGGTTCTTCTTGCACAACATCAAATTTTTTTTGTAAACTAACCTCTGTTCATCTGCATAATGACAAATAAATCGCATTAAGGGATACGGACCCTAAACTTTTGGTGTAAAAGTATTAGTGAACCTTTTAACCAGCCATTGTGTCAAGGGGATATACAAGATTTAGTGGTTTGGAGTTATAATTCTTACCAACAATAAGCTTTTTTATTATGTAATCAAACATAACTAAATACTTAGTGGTTTGGAGTTATAATGACATGTACTATAGTCACTCAATCTGTTTCACCATGAATTTTTCGTCTCTTCATTTTTACATCATGAACTTTTTGATTCTATAATTTTAATCACAAATTTTATGTACTCTTCATATATGATCAAATAAAATTAAATCGGTCCTAAAACAAAAAATTAGCTATCTAAAATCACGTTTAGTAAATAATTAAACATTAAAAAAAATATATAATTAAAAATGAATTACAGAATTGGTAAACCACAATTTTCCCTAACCCATAATTGTTAAACCAACCCTAAACCAGCCTAAAACGTGAACCAATTCTCGTCTTACTCGTCGACATGAATTAAAAAAGATTTGGGGGGAGACATAAATTCGGGTTCGTTAGTGCAACAGGAATTCTGGTTCATCAGCTTTAGATATTTTCCAATTTTTGTTTACATATTCGGTTTGGTCTTTTGTGTTTGTAATTCCGGTCTAATGTCCCAACCTCTGCTCTTATGTAAGGTCTGCGACCATTTCTAAAGTAATAAATCAAAAACATAAACAATTTATCTACTAGATCTCTTCTTCTTTCTATCGATCATCATGTTCTTCCATAATAATGAATCCTAGTTCTTCGAGGTGATACTTCACCTTCTAGGCTTTGATTTACCGTTCCCGAACTCTCAGTGAGTTTCTGGTTCGGATTTATTCCCATTCATCTTTTCCGTTACATTGGTATCAGAGCGGTTCTTCTCTGGACTCAGAATCATGAAATCAAGCACACACCAGCTCCATCCTCTGAAGTACTAATGTGAGGAGATATACGAGAGAATGGAAAATGAGTTGTGTATATTTTGGGAATGTATCCATTTCAATATCTCTCAATTGAATTGGTGTTCAGTCTCATCCCTCTCTCTGTCTCGTGACCTGATTTCTCTTCTCCCCCCCCCAAATCATTTTTTTGGTTATGTCGAGGAGTAATAGACATATTATGGTTTAGGTCGGTTTATGTTTGGTTTAACAATTCTGGGTTAGGAAATTTTAATTGTGGTTTACCAATTCTGTAATTTATTTTTAACTACATTTAATTGTTTTTATAATGTTTAATTAGTTACCAAACGTGATTTTAAATCGTTAATTATTCGGTTTATGACCGGTTTAATTTTATTTGATCATATATGAAGCGTATATAAAGTTTGTGTATTAAATTATAAAATCAAAAGGTTCATGACATAAAATGAAGAGACAAAAAGTTCATGGTGAAACAGGTTGAGTAAACATAGTACAGGTCTATCTACGAAGTCAATTCTTTCCCTTTTTATATTGTACTTTTGTGAGCTTGTCCGAGAGAAGAAGAGAAGAGCACAAAATTCCAAAACTTTCACTTCAAACTTTGCACAAACCATAATCTCGATTTCTGGTGAGTGTTTTTGGTGTAATGGAGTCTCTTATAATTTTAGTAAAAAAGTTTAGAAAAAGGAAGAATCAGAAACAAGCAGCTTCGGAGCAGGATTTCAATCTTAAAGAATGTCAGAACATCGTCTCTCTTAGAGGTTCCAACCAAATTGAGGTAAAAATAATTTTATATCTTATATGTATATATATTGATCATCATTAAAGATTTGAATTTTTAGTTCTCTTCATGTTATAGTAGTTTCACGGCCATTGATTTGTTCTTTTTGTGTCGTTGATCTCGTTGAAGATAGTTGAAGATAATGGATGTGAAAGAAGACAAATCATTAGCATTGTTTCCACACAAGTTTCCTACAAACCTGGTGATGGAAATTTTTATAAGATTGACAGCAAAGTCCATGATGAGGTTCAAGTGCGTCTCAAAGGAATGGTCATCTCTCATCTCTCATCTCTTGTCAGTATTTTTGCAAATGTTTTAAGGGAATGGTTGCATCTAGCTAAATAACCAACAAACTATAGATTTCCCTAGATCTAACTAAAGGACTACTCACTCATATTCAAATCTACACAAATCACAATGATAAAGATTAATAACATACCTAAATAAATACTTTATTGAGATAATAATAAAAAGACAGAGTTTAGAAGACTTCTCCACAAAGGAATGACAAAAATGAATGACAATCTTCAAAGCAAAACTCCACGAACACATAGCAAAAAGAACAAAAATGGAGAGAAAATGAAGAATAAAAAGTGTTTTAAAGCAAAAGAAAATTTGAGAGGCTGCACAAGAGGCTCATGACTCATTTATAAAAATGCTCGGCATAATTTCTGGTTTTGTTTTTGTCAATGGTCAATGGACAAAATACCATTATTCATTTTTTTTCGTTAATGGTCAATGGACAAAATGCCAACACAGATTTTTTTCCAAGAGAATGGAAAACTTGAAAAAACATAGCAACGGAGGCCAGATTTTCAATTAAATGTCCAAACAATATATATAGTTGCATTCTCTAGATGTCTTTAGATTGACTAGGTGAATATCTGCACTACGTGCGGGTTTTATTTCGCTATAGTTTTCTTAAAGAATATTTACTGATGTTTTATTTTAATATTTAAGGTTTCTCCTATTTGTGGATAATATAATAACAAATTAATAATCATATTTCAGAGCAATGTTGTATGCCTTTCACAATGTTTAAATCTTTGATAGTTCCACTATATTACAAAGAAAAGTAGTTGTGAGAATATCTGTTCAAACCATACAAACTTCAGTAACTTTTGTGTGTGGGTGACAAATGGAGTATTATTAGGAAAAATGAGAAGAAAAATATAGTCAATGATTTGAGATGCGGACAATCAAATTCATCTGGCTATCTTACCAAGCAAACTCAGAAAATCAATTAGCTTTAAAGACTATGATAGTCAAGACTTCATTTTCTCAATAATAAGAACAATCCTGTAAAATGGTGGATGTACACATGTCATGGAGGCACATTGTTGGTTTAAATTCTTCATAGCTATCAAGATATCAATTTTTATAGCTAGATAGCTCATTGGATCTTTTTACACGAATATTATTTATCTAGATAGAAAACAAAACAAAAATAAGAGTCAATAGTCATACTATTTCTCATTCTAAAAAATAAGAGTCAATACATTCTCATACTATCCACTCATCGACATATCATTTTTTCTCATTAAACAAACAATATCAAAATACATTTTCTATAAAATGTTTTTTTATTTTTTAGCCTTAAATTGTTTTTCCAAAATAAAAATTTATTGAGGGAAACTTGTTTTCCTAGAATTGAGCATTAAGGGATATATCTAAAGGATATGTATACTATTTTCTCATTCTAAAAAATAAGAGTCAATACATTCTCATACTATCCACTCATCGACATATCATTTTTACTCATTAAACAAGCAATATCAAAATACATTTTCTAGAAAATGTTTATTTTTATTTTTTAGCCTTAAATTATTTTTCCAAAATAAAAATGTATTGAGGGAAACTTGTTTTCCTAAAACCGAGCATCAAGGGATATATCTAAAGGATATGTAGTATCAAATGAATATAATTCTAAGTATTGAGTACATGAAGAAGTCCCCAATAATGTTGGTGACCGATGTGGCTCATGCAGACCTGAAAAACTCTAAATCATGGGGTGAGAAGTCCTTATTATTTAACCCACATAAGTAACCATACTAATGTCACAAAACATAAAACTTGACAATCCCTAAAATATTACAAAACCATAACTTATAAAACATACCACATTTTTTAACTTTGAAACTATATATCAAGCCATGTTGTAGGCATGAGAAACCATATTACAAGCATGAATACACTATGAATTTTTCATTTAATAAGTAAACATCATAATTGGTTCTCATATAATATTATTGTAAGTGAGTGTGTTTTTAATTAGGCCAAACTAATTAATTTTATTTAAATAAAGCTTTTTTAATTTGTGATTTTTACATGAATTATTTTGGGTGGATTTTTGGTTCTCGTCATGATTCATTATCATGTCATATTGTTGTTAATAAGTATATATTTAAAATCAAATTACAATAATTTATTTAAAGAAATTGTCAAATTACTATATAGTAATCTCATAAGGAGGTGGGTTTAAAATAAGGAGAAATTAGGTGTATATTGGTTTTTTGTGCTAAAATTAGGCGACACGAAATATTTAGTTCCCATAGAAAGAGAATTTCAAAAGTGGACAATTATACCCTTGCCACATCATTCCTTTTTATTTCTTTTATGTTTTTTGGTTTTGTTAGGGTGAATAAATTTAATTTTTTCTTCAATTTTTATTCATAAAGGCAAAAAGCAAATCTCACCTCCAAAAAAGTATGAACTCTGCAAACAAATGAGATGTCGCCGTGTGTGAAGGAAACAAAAGAGCTGGACTGGGAAAAGTGACAAAACTGAAATTCTCCATATGTAGTCAACAATAATGTTAACTTTGTACACCATTATAGTTGCCAACGTAGTGAACATGGTTCATTAATAATTGTTTTAATTTTGAGCTTAAGAAATACATAATTCACTTTTGTATACCATTAGGATTATGTCTTTATATGGACTCGTCTATGAACAGAAATAGTAACTACATAAGCAAGGGAATATGAAACATACATTCCTGCCTATATAGTCAGTTATATAAACAACAATATAGACAGCTACATTACAAACTATATATCAGGTTGCATTGTTGACAACTCTCACTTGTGATTGAGCGTTCTTATCAATCATAGCATCTGCAGTTTGAGCAACAAGTTTCACTGTGGTGTGCTTTCCCTGGCATAAATAGACAAGTGATGCATATAGATTTAAGCATATATATTTACGCATGTATAGTTACCTATATATACATATATATTTACGCATATATAGTTAGCTATATAGACAGATATACACATGTATAGTTAGCTATATAAGTAGTTGCATTAGTTAGTCTCCTGCTTTTCTTAGCACAAGAACAGAATAGAGTTGAGTTACATAAAGGTTTCAAGGAGAATAGCTAGAATGTGAGTTTGTTCTTACTTGTGTTTGGGCGTCCTCCATGGGGGCACCTTCTATCTGGGTAGAGTGAATAATTGCTTCACTGTCAAATACCTGAAACATAAAATATACACTCAATAAAATGACTATATATAACTATATTGACAAATATAAAGTCAGTAATATATATAACAATATAGTTGGCTATATAACTAGTAATGTAGTTATCGACTATATAACAGCATAGTTGGCTGTGTAGTTACGATGTAGTATGCTATACACTTAGCAATAAAGTTGGCAAATGCATTAACAACTTATATACTACATAGCTAACAATATTGTTGATACAGAACCTGACTTTTAGAGCAACTCAAGCCTGTATTTGCAGCAAACACCATCAATTCGAACTGAACAAGAAATTTAATGGGGTCGGTGACCAAAGAAAAAAAAATCAGAAACCATCTCAATGATAACATGTATCTATATGACATTAAAAGTTACAATTGAAAACCAGTGAAGTGTATCCTAAATGACTCAAATATCATCATTACACAATGTATGAATATGGAAAACGGAAGGAAAAAAAAGCATCTCTTAACAAATATCCTAAAGTTTTTTTTTATTCAGATTTCCCTAAACATCCCCCAACCACTAGTTAAACGATTCACATGAGGTAACCAAAGCTCACATAACTAATTTTGCCCTAAACAATATCTCCGAAAATCAAAATCGAAAACTTCAAATTCTCAATTTGAGTGAAAAGGAAGAAGGAGAGACGATTTTTACCTCTATTTTCTCTCTTGAATGTGGCAAGAAGATGATGGTTGGGGGAGGGTTGGGTGGGTTACAGTGAAAGAAGAATGGAAGAAGAAAGAAAGGGCGGTGGTGGTGGATTTGGTTCAGAGTAAAAATAGGGTTCTGGGAAAGTAAATGGGAAATCGTGGGTTGTACTTTTTGTTCCCTTTAATTAAGGTGATTTTTTATTCAATTATCAAAGTTTAATTTTTGAATTCACTTTTAGTTCTGGAATATCAGTTTTGGTACAAAAAATACATAAGGGTGATTTGGAAAATTCATGTATCATTTTGTATTGATCAAAATTGGGTTTGAGTAAAACTAGTTTTAGATTAAAAAAAACTAGTTATTCATTGCAATTTCCCTTAAAATAATGTTATAAATTACAGGAAATATATGTTTTGATTAATTTATTTAATTGTTATTAGTAATTAAAATATCATTAATGTTAAATGTGGACATGTGTAATCCTCACAATGAGCTACTTGTCATTGCCATGGAGAGTGTTAATCTCTTTTATATATTAGATTAGATTAATAGAACTTTATTTGTTATATAATAGAAATGATTTGTATTAATATTATAAAGTTTCAGTAACATTATGGAATTAAAATTTGCGACAATAACAATGGTCCAAAATAGATAAGCTTGGTCGCCTTTTAAGAGCATACACAACCAGCATCCAAACGTACACAATAAAGGGGACAGCTGATGAGTTTTTCTCCAATTCGTTCACGAACACAGTCACAATGACCATTCACACACGCAAGACGCGCTCTAACTTCTGCTGGACTCTTAAATTGAGTACAATAGGACACCGTTTTGCATTCTTGATATCAACTAATGCCTGAAAAAAAAAAAAAAAAAAGCTCATGAATCAGTATTATGAGAAAGATGAATACAATAGGAGAATATAAATTGTTTAAACTCACATGTTGAAAAAAGCATAATAGTAATGAATATCAATGCTGATTTCTCCAATTTTTGTTATGTATATGGTTTTGAGTATTTGGATGACTAAAATGATGTATACAGAAATATTATTTATATCTTATGTGGAAGTCCCAATACTTCTTTCTCTGTATGGAGCCCATATTAAATATTTAGCCCAAAAGGTCTTTATTAACAAAAAAATTTATACGCCAAATATCTTTTCTTGTCACAAAAAAAAAAAAGGCACGGCCGCTATGAAGGTCGAAGTAGAAGCAGCAGAGAAGAAAAAGAGGAAGAAGACAACGGCCAAGAGTTCCTCGTCTCTATCGTTTTCATCACTACCAGACGACATCACAGAGAGCTGTTTAGCCCGGATCTCGAGGTCGTACTATCCAACGCTCTCACTCGTCTCCAAAACCTTCCGGTCGCTTTTCTCTTCCACGGAACTCTACACAGCCCGATCTCGTCTAGGATACACCGAACAATGTCTCTTTATCTGTTTACAGGGTTTGTATACCAGTTATCATGAATTCCAGTGGATTACATGCTGCCTTAATCGGACCAAGACCAAAATAAGGAAGAAGACGATTGGACAGTTGTCGGTTCCCATACCTTCTTCCAATTTCCCTACGGATACCAATCCTACCGTTGTTGGTTCTGAAATTTACATATTAGGCGGGTACGAAAAACGGTCTTCCAACGTCCGTGTGCTCGATTGTCTGAGCCACACTTGGCGTGATGCTCCTAACATGAATGTACCCCGGAGGAATCCTTTGTCATGTGCATACGATGGGAAAATTTACGTAATGGGAGGAGCGGAGGGGGCCGGATCATTGGGTGAGGTATTCGACATCAAGAATCAAACTTGGGAACGCCTCCCTAAACCCTGTTTTGCTATAGCTAGATATTTAGCTGACGACCTCTACGTCGAAGAGTTAGAAGGAAAGATTTACTTTGGGGACGGCTGTTATGATCCAAAGCAATGTAGATGGGAAAACAAGAGTGCAACGACTGACGGTTCAGAATGTGTGATAGATAACGTAGCGTATTTTTTTTTCGAAGCATGGTGGTCGGTACAATTTCTGGTGGAATGACTTAAGTTTTGGAGGTGTCAAGGAGGCGAAAGAGGTAAAAGGGTTGGTCTCATTAGGAAACAGGTACAAGAGGAATGGTGGTACGGGTGACACTACGACTAAAACATTTAGCTCTGGTGGGAAACTCTATGTTTTGTGGGAAGAGTGTAGGAAGAAGAAACCCAATAAAATGCTGAAGATTTGGTGTGCTGAAATCTCGGTTGAAAAGCGTGATGGAGATGAGATTTGGGGAAATGTTGAGTCTTTTGATGTTGTGCATACCACCCTCTCACCATATCGTCTCTTGCATTGCCTACCCGTCTCAGTTTGATTTGACTTGTATCTTAGGTATGATCAATCCTTAGGTAGGATCTAAGCAGAAAGCATATAAGTGTGCCGTACACATATATGTTACATGTAAACTGTCTTTTTACTGTTGACCAGTTGGAGAAAGGAGAAGGTAGCAAAGGCAAAAGGAGAGCAGCAAGAGTTAAGGTAGCAACAGGAGGGAAGGACATTCTTAATTAAATAGTTAAGGTTAAGGGTCATGCACGGTTTCATTATATCAAAATAGCTTTGGCAAGTTAGTATTTTTGTCTTTGAGTACATTTACAAGGACAAGAAATTAGTTACCCTTGTTGATTACAAATGGGATCCATTGTTTGCCTTGACTCTTTTTTACTACTGATGAAAGCCCTTTAATTTGGCCAAGACAAGGTTTTGGTTACAGCGTGAAATATTTTATTTTATTTTTCTTCTAACAATAATATGCATTATACTAAGTTTGAATTTTGGTAGTGACGGTGATGACAGTAACAAAGACACAAGGCAACATGTCATGATGACGGTATGGATCATTTTCCTCTCTGTTTGAATTGTTTCTTTTTCTTTTACTGCGTTGCATTTGTGTATTGTCAAAATTTATGGGTTGGTACTTACATGAGATCATAAAGATTTGCTTTGAAATATAAATTTATAAAATGATTTTTTTCTAAATCAAAAACAAAAACTAACCATAGAATGCAAAGCACCCACAATTATATTATTTTATTTGTTTAAAATGTTCACATAACTTATATCAAACAAAAAACAAACCCTTATATAAGAGTTACATGGCAGGAATAGGAGGAATACTCTGCTCGTGTCTAAAGAAATTCTCAGGATCATGCTTAGCTTTGACATCCATAAGTCTCTTCAAATTCCCTAAGAAATATTTTGATCCATAGTTCTTAGCTTCTTTAGCATTAGTCTCTCCACTCGGATTGCTTCCAACATCAATGTCTCTGTAATTCAAGAACGCCTTTCTCGGGTTGCTTGACACGTACGGCTCCGCTAAATTGTAAAGTTCTTTCATCAGATCAAGATTAGCATCTGTGCCGTTTGCTTCAGGCCATAACGCAAAGTACTGGATCTTGAACAAGTTCCCTTTCCGGTGAGGAAAGGCAGTAGCATTCTCCGGAATACGGTCCATCACTCCACCGTAAGGATTCCATTCCATAAACGTATTGTTGAGTTTCAACATTGTTTTCCAAAACTTTTCGATTCCTTCTTTTGGAATCGGTTTCTCCACGTAATCCGATTTACACTTGTACAATGCTCCTGGTGGACCTGCTACTTTATTCAGAAGACCACTGGTTGGTGCGCCGAGGGGATAATTATACCAAAACATTATGGTGTTAATCCAGCTCATCTCGTGGCAATCTTCACGTTTTAGCCCTAATTCAGGCAAATGCTTGTTTATAATCGCCATAAGTTTCTTCGCTGAGCCTAAGAATTGTGCGTAGAACTGAACATCGATAGTTTTTTCACCAGGATTTGCATCGTTTATGATTAATGAAGGCCTTGCCCTCAAGAAAAGCTCTTCGGGGAATTTGCTAGAGACAAACTGCCATTTGTAAAGAACATTGGTGGCTCCTTGCTCTAATGTTTTATTGACTTTAAACACAGTAAAGGTCTTTGGGACGGGAACAAGGTTGATTGTCCAAGAGAGGATAACACCAAAGCTTGCACCACCACCACCTCGAAGCGCCCAAAACAGATCTTCTCCCATGGAAGCTCGGTTCAAGATCTTGCCGTTAACATCAACTAATTGAGCATCAACAACATGATCGACCGTCAGTCCGAATTTTCTAATCAGATTTCCGTATCCTCCACCGGTGATGTGTCCACCGACTCCTACCGAAGGGCAAACACCAGCCGGAAAGGCTAGTGTTTTGCTTGCTTCGGCGATTTTGAAGTAGAGCTCACCTAGGTTAGCACCAGCTTGTACCCAAGCTTTCTTGCTGGACACGTCAACGTTAATAGACCGGAGATTATGCATATCGAGGATAACAAATGGTACAGACGATGTGTATGAAAAGCCCTCGAAGTCGTGACCGCCGCTACGAATTCGGATCTGGACTCCGTGGGACTTTGCGCAGACCACGGTTGCCTGGACATGAGATTCATGTTTTGCAGCAACAATGGCTATTAGGTTTGGGTTATTAGGGTTTGCGTACCTTTTGTTATTCGTGTAGGACAAGTAAGATGATACGAAGGTGGAGTTATCGTGAGTAATATAGAGAGCTCCGGTGATCGGATTCTCCGGAGAGGGTTGATGGCGAAGACATCCGTGGAAGTTTCGAATATTTGGTTTCGATACTTTTGCATCTGAAACAGAAACTGAAACAAATAGAAGAAGTAACAGAACAGAAACTACGTCTTTCATTTCTTTTCTTGTTTCGATATATTTGTATGTCGTTACTGGAACTTCGACATAGACAAGAAAACTGTGGGCTGCATTTGAAATAGACCAACTGAGGGAGGGTTGAAAATGGATGCGTATATTTTTTTTTTTTTTTTTT
>OVAP01001663.1:0-22739 GCA_900406295.1 Aurinia saxatilis | reverse complement strand
CCTATAAATAGCCAAGCCCTCAAGAGAAGAAGGCAGAAGCTTTTTCACAAGACCCTTTCTCTCTCTAAACACACTCATATCTCTCTAAAAACTCTCCTAATCTATTCTCTTTGTAATCCCATCCTCTACTTCAAAACTTTGTAAGTTTAAATTTTCACAAATGTTAAGGGCCCCGTGCTATTAACCGAATACTTATGCTTCATGATGAAAATAATTTGGAGTGTTACGCTGAAGGATCGAAGGGTCAGGTGGTGATCGACTATTTTCGTAACTTGTTTACATCTATTAATCTGGGTAATATGGAGGAGCTTTTTGAGGGGCTTACGTCCAGGGTGACGAATGATATGAATGTCACTTTAACTAGACCGGTTTCCCATGAGGAGATAAAATTAGAGGCTTTCTATAAAAGGGAGCAGTGCACCAGGTGCTGATGGCTTTACCTGTGATTTTTATAAAAAAATTTGAAGCATTGTTGGTCCTTCGATTACTCGAGAGATTGCTGGGTTTTTTTTTTGCTTCCGGTATTTTACTGGCAGACTGGAACCATACTAATATCTGCCTCCTACTGAAAATCACGGCACCAACTCGTATGAAGGACTTGAGGTCAATTAGCTTCTGCTATGTGCATTATAAGATTATTTCAAAAATCTTATGTGATAGGCTGAAAACGGTCCTTCCAGATGTCATTTCGGATACACAAGCTTTTGTGGCGGGTCGGTCAATTACTGACAATGTTCTTATAGATCATGAGGTCACTCACGCCCTCCGTATTAACGACTTTGTTAGTGAGCTTACGATCGCGTGGAGTGGAATTTTATGGAGAATTTGATGCGAAAGTTTATTTTTCATGAGGTGTGGATTAATTGGATCATGGCTTGTATTACCTCGGTCTCGTATTTCATTTTATTGAATGGCCAGTCACATGGTTTTATTAAACTGGAGCAAGGGTTACGTCAGGGAGATCCTTTATCACCTTTTTATTCATGTTGGGTGCGGAAGCCTTGATTAATGTGCTTAATCAGTTTGAGATCGCTGGCCGTTTGCGTGGTATTTCTCTGGTTGAAAATGGACCTATTGTGCATCATCCGCTGTTTGCAGATCATAGCTTGCTAATGTGTAGGGCTTCCGAAGAACACTGTACCGAGATTATGTGATGTCTGCATCTTTATGGTGCTGCTTCAAGACAAGTTATTAATCCGGATAAGTCCTCGATTATTTTCGGGAGATATATCTCTGTGGGTCGAAAACAACCCTTGCAGCAGATCCTGGGGATTGAGAAGTAAAGAAGAGATGGTACGTATTTGGGATTACCAGAATGTTTCAGTGGGCCGAAAAGGAAACTACTCCAATTTATACAGGAAAAATTGAAGTCCATATTGTACAACTGGTTTGGTAGGGCTCTAGCTCAAAGAGGGAAAGAGATATTATTGAAGTCAATTGCATTTGCTTTACCCATATATGCTATGTCATGTTTTAGGCTATCAAAAGATTTATGCAAAAAACTGACAACTGCTATGACGGAATATTGGTGGAGTAATGGTGATACTCGAAAGAAAATTCCATGGGTGGCTTGGAAGAAGTTGTGCATGTCAAAAGAAAATGGTGTTATAGACTTTCATGATATTGCTTCGTTTAATCAAGCAAGCAGGCCTGGCGTATCCTTGACAACCCCAGCTCTTTATTGACTAGACTTCTAAAAAGCCGATACTCCCCCTCAGGTGACTTCATGTGATGCTCCGTCTCATGCTTGGAGGAGTTTAATGTNTTTATTGACTAGACTTCTAAAAAGCCGATACTCCCCCTCAGGTGACTTCATGGGGTGCTCTGTTGGTGATGCTCCGTCTCATGCTTGGAGGAGTTTAATGTTCGGTCGGGAACTACTGCAGAGAGGCCATGTTAAATCAATTGGGAATGGGCGAGATACTTCAGTCTTCTTAGATTGTTGGATCTTCGATATTAGGCCACTTGTTCTAATCCCCTGGAAGCGGACATATAATACTAACTTAAAGGTTTCCGATCTTTTGCTTCCGGGACTGACATCTGGAATGATGAGTTATTACGGGAGTTATTTTACGATGACGACCGTGTTCGAATCAAACGAATCAAGACTTCTCGTTACCTTCGGGATGGATACTTTTGGGGTTACACGACATCAGGCTCTTATACTGTTAAGAGTGGTTATAAACTTCTCATGGATGCAGTGGTGGCAATGAATGATCCCCTGCCACCTCTAGAGAAAGCTCTTTGGAGAAAAATTTGGAACGTTAAGGCAGCCCAAAAATAAAGCATTTTCTTTCGAGGTGTCTTTCGGGGGCATTGGCTGTTAAGGATAGGTTTAACTCTCGTGGAATGAACGTTAACCCTAGCTACACAACGTGTGGGATTGTTAATGAAACTATCTACATGTGCTATTTCATTGCCCTGTGGCTGCAGAGGTGTGGGGATTGTCGGGTCTTGATACTCCGCCAAATGGATTTTTACAGTCGTCGACCTTCTTGAATTTTCATTTTCTGGTCCACCATACTCCAACAAATAATGCAGATATCTCCTTCCCATGGGTTTTATGGCAGATTTGGAAAGCAAGGAATGGGTTAGTGTTTGAACAAAATATATGGACAGCGAATTTTATTTTGCAACGCGCTAAGGACGACTTTCAGGAATGGTCTATAGTGAATTCGATAGAGCAGTCGGTTAGGCCTACTGCCGAACCGCAAAAGTGGCAAAAGCCGATAGTTCCGCTGGTGAAATTAATTTAGCGAGCTCGTGGATACATCCTAACAGCCTAAGTGAGACTGGTTGGATTTTGCGAAATCATCATGGTACCCCGTTGTTCCATGGGCGTAATGCATTTGCCAGTATGACATCAAAGTTAGAAGCAGAGCTCGAAGGCTTCATTTGGGCAGCTACTTGCTTGGCTGACTTGCATTTTCAACATATTTTGTTTGAAATATCGGATTCTCAACTACTGGACGCGTTAACTCATCCCACAGATTTTCCATCAGTTCGAGCAATGCTTGGCAGGGCTTTTATTGTTTTGCGATCCTTATATGGTTGGTCCCTTACCAGTTCAGCTACAATGGTGAATCAAGTAGTGGTTAGCATTGCATCCAGTGTAACCAAGGAACATCGATACGAATCATATATTGCTCGGAATGGGCCGGCTTGGTTACGTCAATGTTTAGATTTAGAAGCTTTGGGTTGATTTCTGTCTGTTGATGTAACCTACCTATTGGTTGGGTGACTTTGTTTCTTTTGTACGGTTTTTGGCCTTGCCTTTTGAATGAATAATATCATTTCGCGACAGAAAAAAAAAAAGAACGACACGTAAGAGTATCAAGGAAATTCTTTTTTTTCTTTCTTTCACAATTCCAAAACCCCATGAGGATGTTCTTAGACTAAAGTAACTGACCTACTTCAGACGGTTAAAGAACATCACAAAGCAATATTTAGGTGCCCAATACTCATATATATATTATATATATATTAATCTACTTATATATTGTTATGCAAATGATGTTAAGGCTAATAATGTTAAAACTAAATATTTAAGTAATCATGCAAATAATGTTAAGACTAAATATCTAAATAATTATAATCTGTTTTAATGTTTTATTTATATATATTGATTATGTAATTGGTATATATATATATATATATATATAAACAAGAGTTTTAATATAACTAAAATTAAAATTTATGAATTCTTTTTAATATTTTATCTGCATTAGATTTTATCGCGTATATAAAAGAAAGTTAGATTTTAAATATTTAATATTGCAGATTAAATAAGAAAGATGTATATATAACCTCACACATGATCAAAAAAGGTTTTGTAAAGCCTTTCAATAATTTAGCATTTTGTATTTGATTATTACTTTATTGTTTATGTTATTCAAAGACAAAAAACTGAAGTAGAAAAAATCTTTATAATCATGATCACAATAATTTTAAAAATAGGAGATTGGTAAGAAGAACGATTCGAGAAAAAAACCCTAGCCGCCACTAGAGAACAAACTTTCCATCTTCTGGACCAGTGCCGGAGGCTTCCTTAGCTCTGGCACTGGTCCCCTTGCTTCTTTTTTATATATTCGTTGTTGTGTAAAGCAACACGTTTTGTAATTTTTTGGAGAAGAATTTCATGTTGTCTTACCTGCCGGTGAAGTTTTGAGTCTGGTTCGGAGAAGATTATTTACCCTGGATGATTGAAATATGGACTTCATGTTTAAGAAGAACCTTCATGGCCTTCAAGAGCACACTTTTGTTTTTAGAAGGACCTTAATGGTTTCAAGATCAAATCAAGCTTAGTAGTATCTAGATAACTTTATTGTTAGGCTTGTGATACTAGAGTTTTTATGATCTTGATCAGTTGTTCGTTGTATTCTTTAGTTACTTTGGTTACTTTAATGAAAGATAAGTATATATAGTATACAGTAAAACCTCTATAAACTAATAATGTTGGGACTTTGAAATTTTATTAATTTATTTATAGAGATATTAATTTATAGATAAGTTTTTGGTTTATTATTTTCTTAAATTTTCCTTTTTATAAAAATAAGAAAGTGTATTATAGTTTACATATTTCATAACTTATTTTTGTTAAAACTTCTATATGTTTTAACTATCAAATTTTCAGTCTTGGCTTGGACATTTACGTTCATATACTACAAGAAACAATAGCAAATTGTTTGACACTCTAAAATTTGTTCAAGTAATGTCGTATCAAGGAAATTAAAAGATGAGTCACTACTGAAAAGATATTCATGAACTTGAAGTTTTGATTCACATATAATTTCGGTTTTCAAAATAAAATGGATATCGATAACTTACTCGACTATCCGAGAGAAAAATATACTTGTTCAAAAGTTCAGAGTTTAGAAGAAATTGTAGCCACAATCCTAAATGATGGTGATGAAGTTGAAGACCAGATAAGAATATATTTAGAAGTAGTTATGCATAAGATAACAATTATTGCGTCTTCGTAATTTTTAATGTAGATTGAGAAGACACCACCATAAGTTTTTAAGCAATAAAGAAAAGTATAGATGAGCCCCAACGAGATTCAAACTCCAAAAAGAAACAAACAACATTAGAGTCATATTTAGTAGATTGTCTTAGAGACATAATATATACATATATATATATATATATATATACATAATATTTCTAATTGTTAATTTATGCTATTATTGGGACTATATTTTACATAGGAGTTCTAAATAAGTTATTATCTTATTATCTTATCGAATTTCGTCATTTTTTACACCGGCCCAACTCGGGACCGGAAGAATTTATTAATTTATGGTGATTATTAATTTATCGAGTATTAATTTATAGAGGTTCAACTGTACAAAAATTATTTGACAAATAAAAGTAAAAAATTGGCATAGTAAACACAAAACATTATGTCGATAAAAGGATTGTAAAGCAATGTGATTCTAATTTCTTTGATTATTTCAGTGTTCAGATAACATATCAGTTTGATCAAACAGTAAAACCTCTATAAAATAAATAATGTTGGGACTTTTGAAAATTATTAATTTATAGATTTATTAATTAATTGATAATTTCATATTTATTAAAGTACCATTTTACTCTACCCTTTTCACAAATACCCTTCTTTTTCGGCTATTTTTGAAAGTATATTAGTTTCAATATAAATTACCATTTTAATATTTTAAAGTATTCTATAATGTTTTATAGGGTGTAAGGGTTTAGAATCTATGGTTTAGGGTTAAAACCCTAACCCTAAAATTCTAAACCTTAAAAAAGGTTTTAATCTTTATTAAATCCAAACCTCATAAAATATAAACTCATAAAATATAAACCCTAATACCTCAAACACAAACCCAAATAGTTAGTAAATCACTAAACCCTAACCCTACAAGATTTAAGCCCTGAATTAAACCTTGAATAAACTCTAAATCCAGAAAAGGTATTTTTGAAAAGAAAAAGGGAGGTATTTTTTAAAGGGGCATATTGAAAGGTACATTTCTCACAATATCTCTAAAATTTAAGATTATTTAAATTCCTTCTATTTTATTTTTGGGAGAATTTTAAAACTACCACGGTTGGTGTGCCACTTTTCAAAAATACCATGGGAAGGTGTAAATTTTCAAAAATACCACTATTTAAATATTAACTATTTATAAGATTTTATGGTTTATGATCTTCACACCCCTAAGAAGCCCTAACCCCCTAAAATATAAACCCTAAATCCCAACAATTAAACCCTAATAATTATTAAAAATTAAGCAATAGTTTTATAAGGGTTTAATCCTAAATCCTAAACCCCCAAAACCCTAAGTCAATCTTAAACTCTACATTTTTAATAATCCCTAAGTCCTAAAGCCCTAAACCCTAAGTCCTAAAGCCCTAAACCCTAGAAATTTTATAATTTGAAATGAAAATTAGCTTTACTAAATGATGGTAGTTTTGCAAATATACCAAAAGTGATAGTTTTGAAAATGAGTGTTTCAAAAGTAGTATTTCTTAAAAATTTCCCTTTATTGTTTATATATTCATCGTATCTCACACTATGTTAATAATATGAACTATCATAATAAAAATGGATCCTACTAACCTACTTGACTATCCATATGAAAATGCTACATTCTAAAAGAATAATCATAATTTATAAAATAAATTACGATAACAATCCTTGGTATTCATGATAAATTTTTAAATTAGATAACAATATATATATATATATATATATATATATATATATATATGAACATGTTTAATCGTAAGAAAAAATATCACGTCTAAAACTCTTTCAAAAAAAAGAAAGAAAAAAGATTCACATCAAGATGGTAGCACTGTAAATTGTTCATACAATATAGATAAGTAGAGATTAGTTCCAATAAAATTCTAGCTTTGAGAAAAAACTTGAAATACTAAAGTCACACATTAATAAATTCTTGCATACTATATATACATGTAAGATTGAGAATTATTAATTTACACTATTATTGGGACCATATTTTACATAGGGGTTAAAAAAAAATTATCTTATCAAAATTAGTCATTTTTTACACTGGCCAACTCAATAATAATTTATAAAGTCTTAATTTATAGAGGTTCTACTGTATAATATTTAGGGTGTGCTTCATGTAATATTAAAAATCCACAATTGGTGCTTTCATAGACATAATGTGTACAAGGAAATCTTATTATTAACAAAAATGTGTATTGGGAAATCTTCGATAATATAATTACAATATATGTACGATCACCTATACTGCATTATACTTGTATCAATCACACATTCATAAAATAAATAGAAATCGTGAGCCAAGATTGGGGAAAAAAATTGACATAACTGAATTATAAAAATCTAACACACAATGTTCATGCTAAACCGTCTGCTTTGGAATTCGACGTACATCGAATGTCAGCCAGTGAGAAGAATGAGATGTGCCCTCGAAGCTCACAAAATAACTCCGAAAAAGTATCGAGAACTGGCCAATAATATGGTGCTTGTAGCTAAGTGACCACTTCCACACAGTCTGTCTAGAAGCATGTACAACGTATGTCCCACTCAATAATAATTTTCATGGACCAGATAAGAGCCTCAAAGTATGATTGAAGAGAAAATATGCTGCCCTGAATCCCTCCCCCCCCCCCCCAAGATTAAAACTCTTATCCCCCTGATAACAATTCCAACCCAACCACGTAGTAGAAGATCCATCAATTCTAGGTATTAAATCTGAATCTGAAGGACATGAAGATGTAACGTTTAACGTAGAGATGGGGTTAATCAATTGTGACCCTTTCTAGCCATTTTGATCACCTCCGTAGAGATAAACTCCACTCCTTGAAAAAACTTTTCATTTTTTTTTAAGAGAAACAATAAAAGCCATGGAAATATATTCATACCCTCAGACGTAGCGCGTGCACCATGATAAGCAGTCCAAATTGCCAAATATGTTTCATTTAAAAATTTATTAAAATATGACGTGATCTTCGCCAATCGCCAGACTTGGATGGAGGAGGGACAAACAAACAAAACATGTTTGATTGTCTCTTCCTCCAGTCCACGCCTCTTATAGATGTTGGGTGTGGGAATGCCCCAAAGCAGCAAACAAGGTAAGACTGTCAACAAGCCATTCACCATTAGGCATAAAAGTATTAAATCTTTGTGGGACATGGGATTTTCTAAACGTGTCCTCATAAAAATGTTGTGCTTGTTCGCTAATAAGATGTTGTTCCCTCTGATGATGATCTCTATTGGCTAACTAGTAAATAATTTTCACTGTGTATTGACCATATTTTGTAAAACGTCAATCGTCTTGTCTTATCGATTTTGTGGTCGTATTACAATACCGTGTATGAGACGCACATCCTTGGGGCCCGTCAATTAGAATCATAGAGGCAGGTTCCAAATATTTGAATCATGATTGAATAGTTAATTGACTATAAAAGGAAACTCATCAGGCAACAATGAATCCTCCCAAACATAGATCGAATCCCCTCTACCTGCATGCAGCGAAGTACCTTAAATTAATAAATCGCATGTCGAGATAAGACTCGACCATCCTAGGAGGTAGAATAAGCCTTCTTAGCCATGAAAATGTGACTAGTCCAGAAATACCTTCCTTTTAAAACCCTGGCGGCCAGGTAATCCAGGAAATGATACAATCTCCACAGTTGCTTAGATAAGAGGGCTGCATTAAACGTTTCCAAAGAGTGGAAACCAAATACGCCTTGGTTATTTTCTTACACTCAAATTCTCCCATGCATTCTCAATTTATCATGAATGACATAGCATGGTTTTTACCGATTTTCAACCATGATATATTCGGTTTTATAAAGTATGTTTCGTGTTTTCTGAGTCTTTGTGTGTGTTTACAAGCTATTGCATGACTTTGAAGCATTGTGGAGCTTTTAAGAATAATTCAGAACCTTCCATTTTTCAGAAATAACATTTTCACCCCATAATTTTTGAAAAGTTTCTAGAATATCAAAAACATATTTTGGTTGTATAAATATATTCTTTTAGACTTATTTTTAGGAAATTGTTTTTCTACACTTAAGGAAGGGATTTTGTACCCTAGCTTTTAGGCAAAATATTATTCTTATAAAGAAGAATACTGAACCCTTTTATTTATTTTGATATCTCTTGTTATGCGTTCCTCTTTGATCATTGATTGTTCAATTACCATGTCTAATTAGTTTTCTTATTAGGTTTAGGGATCTTCAAAGGAAGATGAAGATATTTAAGTCATGAACTGAATTTGTTAGGGAAACATCGCTAGTTCTTCATTGTGTTTAATGCTTATAATTCATTGATCACCTAAATTTAGATCTTATATTAATTCTAAGATACGAGAGTATTGATAATTGCATGAAATATCATAGATGATCAAGATATCCATCTGGAAAGGAATTTGGTTTAGAGATCTTGTAAACAACTGAACTTGAATAAATGTAAACATATATATATATATATATATATATATATATATATATTATGTTAGAAATAAAAATAACTAATATAAGATATGAGAGCAAGATAATGGTGATGCATGGATCTAAACAATGATGATAAAAACATTAGGCATCGGGAATTCACATGTAACTAAATTGTCATGTGGCCAGACATGCTTTTCATGAACATTTCATAATCGTCCGAACTCGATCATATTTTCTCTTGAGGTTCGTGGTAAATCATACTATGGAGAGCATGTGAGGTTCATGTCATACCAAGCATTAGTGAGTGAGATCGATTGTTCACACATCTATAAAGACAAACACGTGTTACATAAATGGTTCTAATCATGCGTCTATATGCGTGAATATGCTCATCAAACTACAATTCTATATCTAGATAGTTTACTGAGGACCAAACTCTAAATCTATTGCAGCTACTTCAGATCTACCGAATATCATGAGTACCAAACATTAGATCTGTTTTACAACTAGATATTGTAAAAGATGAAGACTCTAAGCATACATATTTTTCTATAGCCACATGATCTATTGATCTATTATGAAAACCCTCGACTAACAACTAAAACTACTCAACCATAGATAAGGAACACATAACTAAGGAGAAGAGAACTCTATTAAAATGCAAACGTTACAAAGAACAAAGATGACCTAAACAATGGTCTTAGCTGAGTATCTATAGGGTACAACACGACCTTGGACCAAAAAGGTAACCTAATAAAGTGGAGGACTAAATCCGCGAAAGAAAATCTTCAAACCTTGATGAAATTCGCCGGGTGTCGATCGACACCATTGTGTTCTTGATCGATGCTTGAGCCTCTGACGATAAAAATGTTGTATCGATCGACACTCTCCGCAGATTTCTTCTTTCTTTTGTTCTTCATTCCATTTTGCATCCTTTTTACTTTAAAACCTTTACTAAGCACACAAAACTCTCAAGATGCATTTTCCCATGTAAACGACTCAAAACCACTAGAATGGTTTTATAAAAGACTATGTATTCTCAGCATTAAAACGACTAAATCCGAATTCATCAGCGTTCAAGGGCTTGTTTTCTCATTCATACCTGATAAATCAATCCAAAAGATAAAGAAAGGTACCAGTCCCCTAGTTTACAAGTATTCAAAACAAAAGATGATTTGAATTTTTATAGAAAAAGTCTAGTAAAGGCTGGCACCTTGATCATCGAAAATTCTCCGTGATGATGACTTGGTTTATGTTGTTAAAATGTGAGCAGAATTTGGAAGGTTGCAATGTTCTACATAAGAGTACATGGTCGTTGTTGTTTCTACACTATGTGGCTTACAAGTTTAATTGGTTAAGTTATTACCCTTGAGGGAAGGTAATTTTCTATATTTTGAAACCTCTTCGAGATTCTGAGTTTATTGTTTTACTTGAGGGCAATCAAAAGCTCGGCCTATGGGGGGTTAACATATCATGGTTTATACCAGTTTTCAACCATGATATATTTGGTTTTATAAAGTCTTTTGTGTATATTTTGGAGTTTTAGTGTGTATTAACAAGGTACTAGATTTTGTGCCCGTACACTGTGCGGACATGAATATTTATAAATAAAAAGAATGAAAATGCTTAAATATAATCGAAATGTGATGTTTTGAATTGAAAATATAGTATAAAAATGAAAACATTCAAATCATCGAGAGACTAATTTACATTTTGAAATACTTTCTTACACGATATTTGTAGTCTTTGTGTGGAAATTGCTGTCGTCATATGTGATGGAACTTTTAGACCAATTCGAGACTTAACTCTGGAAATTCTATTGCCCGAGACAAAAAAAAATACTGGCACACCGTGCAGGCTTTGATATTTTTGTAGGAAAAACAGTTTTTAACTACACGAGCTATGGGATACTATGTGGTAAACCATCCAAACTATTATAATGTGTTAAACTACACAAACTAATATGTTACTTATGAAAACATACACCAACTGTAAACAAATATGGTGTTAACATCATATTGGACTTTCTAGATGGGGAAATTTAAAAAATGCCCCTTGTGGATGCACATTTTTAAAAATACCCCTCTTTTTTGCTATTTTAAAAAATATATTAGTTTTGATCTAAATGATCATTTTTAATATTTTTAAATATTCTATAATGTTTTGTAGGGTTGTAGGGTTTAGAATATAGGGTTTAGGATTAAAAACCTAAACCCTAAAATTCTAAACACTTTAATCCTTAATAAATTCAAAATTCCTAAAATATAAACCCTAATACCTCAAACATAAACTCAAATAGTTTGTAAAATACTAAACCCTAATCCTACAAGATTTAAACCCTAAATTAAACCTTAAATCAACTCTAAATCCAAAAAGGGTATTTCTGAAAGATAAATGGGGGTATTTTTGAAATGGACATATTAAAAGGGGCATTTCATAAAATTTCTCTTTCTAGATCTCTAATCTTCAATTTGGGGCAAAATATAATTATCTTTTATAGAGATCATAAAATAAATAAAATTCGAAAAATCCATAAAATTTCAAAAAAATTAAGAGTATTCAGTTATTAACATTAAAAATAATATATATATATATATTCAGTTTTTAATATACTTTTATAAAATCAAAATTATAAAAAATTAAAAGTCCAGAAATTCCGAATATATGGTTCAAAAATTATATATCTTGATATAAATTTAATTTATTACGAAAATAAAGTAAAAGTATTAAAATATTGGCATCAAACACAGATTAAATTATGTTGAATAAAATTCAATTTGAAATAAAATACATGAAAACATATATTACCATATTTATTAGGCTTTCCACTACTATCCTAACATTAACCAGTGAATTTAAATTTAATTTAATTTTCAAAACATTTAATTTATGATGTAATTTTTTTCTTCGCAGAAAAACCGTTTAATAATAAAATAATATTAACTTTATCAAATAATGATAAATTTCAAATAGCATAGAATTCTCCAAAAATAAAAATAAAAATCCAAAAAAAACTTCAGAGCTTATTAAAATAATAATAATTGCACTTTACAAAAAATTTAAATTTATAGTTTCAGTTTTCATTTTCAAAATCTAAATAGTGTAATATATGTTGTTCATGTATACTACTCTAAACTACTGAATTATTCTGGAACTCAATATATACCTTAAATATCAATTGACTATTACTGAATTATGTTGGTACCAATACATATAATTTTTTTGGTATAAAAAATATAATTTTGGGACCCAATATATACCTTAAAATATTAATTATAATTTTCTGAAATTTTTAATTTTAAAAATTCCTTAAGAAAGTTAATAACCCTAAATTATAATATTTATTATCTTAAATTTTTATAGTTGGATACTCTTAAATTTTTGAAATTTTATGGATTTCTCGAATTTTGTTTATTTTTGGATCTCTATAAAAAATAATTACATTTTGCCCCAAATTGAAGATTACACATCTAGAAAGTCCAGTATGATGTTAACACCATATATATAGTTGGTGTATGTCTTTATATGTAATATAATAGTTTGTGTATTTTACAACACATTATAATAGTTGGGATGGTTTGCCACATATTACCTCATAGTTCGTGTAATTAAAAGCTTGTTTTCCATTTTTTGTATAGAAAAGAAATATTTTTATTATAAATAAAAATGCTGAATTATAATCGGAAATTGGACTCTGTATTTGGAAGATGGCATAGAAAACTCCTGCATATTCAAATTATAAAAAAACTAATTAACATTTTGAAAGATTTTCTTGTAAATAACTTTTATAGTCTTTGTCGAGAACTTACCATCATCATCTGTTATGAACACTTTCAGACAAATTCTAAGATTTAACTTGTACATGAGAGAAGACATGTTTTTGTAATAGTAAACTTACTTTATCAAACCATTGATATATTAAGTTTTATTTTAGTTCCACAAAGATTAATGTTTTAAATTTTAATTAATGTATTTTTTGACAAAGTTAGTTAATTACAAGTTCTTAAACATGAAATAGGGTAGAATTACCACCCATAAACTTAAAAAAATAAAAAAAACAAAACTAATTAAGTAACAACAAATATTTCATGTCTGTGTACAATACTCAGATCCGAGTATATGTTAATCTGGATATTTGACGACGATTTAGAAGGCTCCACGTCAGCTCACCATTTCGAGCTCCGGCTGATTGATTTTCAGGAGGTAAATTCAACAACCATTTCCTTTTTAAATAGCTGCTGAGGTCAAGGGAAAAAGAATTCCAGAAAGTTACAAATAGAGACTTAGGCTACAAATATCAAATGTAGTTTTTAATTCGCTGGTAGAGTCTCCTTGATTTTTACTCCACATCTTCAGCTTATTGTCATTTTCACTGTTTAAGCTTCATTTTGTTTTACTTTAACGTTTTTTTTTCTCTGTTACGGTTGCTGTTACTAGTTAATCTTGCTATAGTTTATTCAAGAAAGATAAATATTTGATAATAGAAGTGAAACTGGTAGAAACTATTGAGCAATGAAAGTTTAACCTTTTTAAATGCTCAACTTCCTTCTTCAGTTGTAATGCATCAGACAATTTGTTAGCATGATCTTCAGAAGCACCTACAGAAAACAGAAAAGCATGGCAAAGTGTAGAGATGTGGATATAACCAATGATGATGAGCTGATTGGTTTAAATGAAAACGTCATGCTAGAACCAGCAAGAAAAGTGACTAACAAGCTCAAAACTTTCACAAGAGTCAAATAAATTGACCAGGCGGTGAACGGTACTCATCAATGCATGAAATAATTGTCCTATGGATTTACTCATTGTGTACTTTAAATGCGCATAAAAAGAAAATAGTGACAAAAATTTCCATGTCACGAAGATACTGAAGTGATAGGAAATAGAATGACAAAAAGATGTACTCACAAGTCTACGCTCTCAGCAAATTCAAGAAATTCCATTTCGTGGAGATCCATAGTCTCACTTTGTTGAAGTATAACATCCAACAGTATAATCAAACACATAAATTGGGGTGGGCGTTCGGATACCCGTTCAGGTTCGGTTCGAGTTTTTTGGGTTGTTGGATATTTCAGTAAAGGTATATAGCACCCGTTCGAGTATTTTATAGGTTCATGTCGGGTTCGGTTCGGTACCATTCGGACTCGGTTCGGGTTCAGATATCCGAAAGTAAACAAAAATAAAATAAAAATGTAAAATTTGAATAAAATTTATTTAAATTTTGATAAATATAGCTAATTAATTTATATATTTTGGTTATTTTAGATATTTCAATTATTTTGATCTAAAAACAACTGATATCTTCATATTTATAATTGTAATTTTGGATAAATTAGTTATATTAATTATAAATATAGTTAATATTATACATATATAATTGTATTTTGAATAATTTCGAGTACTCATTCGGGTGTCGGTTCGGATATAGGAGTTTAGCACCCGTTCGGATATTTTATAGGTTTAGGTTCGGTAATTCGGATCCGGATATTTTGCCCAGGCCTACGCATAATCATGAACTTATGCTTTGCTTGTAACAGACAAGATAAGGAACAAACAAGATAAGGATCAGAACTACCACATTACTCAATTCCCTTCTACCAAATCTCCAATCCCTCTTATACCCCTCCACCTTAAACCGACACGAATCAGTTTCATACCCACTAAAAACCGCATTCTAAATAGCTCGTATAGTTCCCGAAGATCCGACAACAACCTCAAACCCATCATACTCCTTCAATATGTCTACCAACCTAGACTCTTCCAATCATATTACGAATATACTCTCTCACTTCCACCAATCCAACACCATTTTCTACAAGCATATGAGTCAAATTCGCACGACCTAGCTTCAAAGAAACAGCGAAATTCACATCACCACATTTCCCCACAACAAACTCAGTAGAACCACCTCCAATATCAATACATTTATTGGGAAATAAAGATATTATGCGTAATTAGCCTCCCAAAAACAAAGAACGATTGAGTCTCAGAAATCAACTTGGGTAAAATGTTCTTCAAGTGAAGGTATACCACTTTGGAAATGATTTATAACTCATACTCCCTCTGTTTCAAAATATAAGCAGTTTTAAAGAATATTTCTTGTTTCAAAATATAAGCAGTTTTAAAAGTTCAATGCAAAAAGTAAACATGCACTTGAATTCTATTGACTTCCAAAAATGTTAGTATATTTATTTATTTTATTAATTGAAAAGATAAAGCACTTTTTGTAAAGTATGTGAAAAAATAAATGTTTTCTTAATATACGCGCTTTTACCCAAAACTTCTTATAAATTGAAACAGAGGGAGTATTATTTAGCTCGATCGTTCTAAATTCCGCCATTGGTTTTTGATCTTTCCATTTTTTGTATAAGACAAATATTCGTTTCATTAACCATTTAATCAAAAGTCCTAACTCTATAAAAAAAACTTGGACACCAAACATACCATTTTCTCTTTGATGGACAGCCAAAATCGTTGAAAGAAAAAAGTTGTTATTCCGTCTGAACCAGAAAATTTCCTGGGATGCATAGCAAATAATGCATGCAATCTCCACCTCTCTAATATCCCGTAAATTTTTTTTGGTTCATCTATTTTGTAACATTGGGGATAACAGCATGAATTATCCTCTGAATGCTTACAGGAGGAGCATGAACCAGATAATATATTTTTTATAAGATCATTTGATAATTATTTTGGCTAAGGAAAATCACATTATGAATTAAATCTTGAATTTCTACGAGTTTTCTCTTTCTACTTATTAAATCCATGAACCTTGGAAGCTCCAGCCAAAATCTGGGTTATAAGGTTTGAGCAGGAAACGCAGCAGTAGGAACATCAGAAGTAAGCAAACAAATCCTGAAACGCATAGAATGATACCGGACATACCAAACAAAGTAGCAATCGACATACAAAGATGGTTAAGCCATATCCAATACATGGAATGATCTGATATGCAGAGCAGAGAGTGAGAGTCATCACTCGAATTGGTAGTGTTTATCAACAGCAACAGAGACATCCCAAGTGCAACTCATTCCTTTAGGGAAAACAACAAAGTCCCCTGCTTCGATCTCTATACCTTCACTGGATCCATCAGGATACACTTTCACTTTTCCCTCTAGTAAATAGCATGTCTCCTTAGCACTATACGTCCACGGAAACTTGCTTGGAGGGCAGCCCCATCTGAGCAACAAATTCGACAAAACTTTTAAAGCTAAAGGCTTTCTAAATCAGCAAGCAGTAATAAAGAACTGAGATAAGAGAAATGAACACTATAATTCAATTGATGAGAAGAGCGTACTTGGGCCAACTACGAACACCGAGTTGGGTAAGTTTGGACTCAGGGGGGTTCTTCTCAATTGTGATCCCTAATTTCTCAGTAGCCTTTGACTCGGCACGAATCGCAGCCATGGACGGTCGTCTTGTGAGAACCGGATTAATGCTGGTTATATTGACAACACCAATGCAGCCCATTTTCCTCTCACCTTTGCTCTCTGCTTCTAAAGCAGACGGAAACTCAAGTTAAATTTTCTTTCTTGGGCCAATCAGTACATAACACGAGGCTTTTGTTTTTGGTCCACTCATGTCTCATCTCTTCTTCTTCTTTTTATTTCCTTTTTTTCCTTTTTTTATTTTCTTTTTTCCTTTTTCGTGACGAGATTTTTCTTTGGGGAAAATTACAAAACCTCCAATGATAGCGGATAACATTTTAAATCTTAAGATTTTGAGAGGTACATTTTAGCCATCAAAATTAACACTATTAACACTTCAAATTTTAAAATTGACTAAATTGTGATGTGCTGCCATTTCTGTTAACAGAATAGTTAACGGTGTTAATTTTTTTAATTGTTTGAACACATATCACTTTATAAATGGACATTAATATTTAATATTATCTTTTATTTATTATAATAGATAATTTATTAAAAAATATTAGAAAATAAGAAAAATATGATTTTCAAAAATATAATTTTATTTATTATTAATTCATACTTTTCAAAAATAGAATTAGTAATAAATAAAATTATATTTTTAAAATCATATTTTTCTTAGTCTAGGAGATGGTGGAGCTTGATAATTTATTAAAATCATATTTTTCTTAAAACAAAACAAATGGCTGCCATTTCTTAAAAATCACCATGGATCCTTAATCCAACACGAACCATAATCGTTTTGTATTTTTTAAATCATATTTTTCTTAGTTTGGGAGTTTGCCATAATTATCGGTGTCATTGAAGTTTGTTGGCAAGGAAGACCAAACCGTCGAACGACAGTCTGTGACATCACATTTACAGTGGCACCAATATCATATAAAGCATTCTTCATGATCATATCTTTGATTGAACAATCGAAGACAAATATGCTCGGACAATCCAAAATTTCAAGCGTCTTAAGGGTGGGTGGAAAGGGTGCTTCTTTAACAATCTTCACGAGACTAACACTCATCGCATTTACCTCCTTAAGAACTGTTTGAACGCAATCTTCAATGTTGACCTTAGTGATAGTCAGCTGCTTGATGAATCCCTTTATGACCGTTGAATTTTTTATGAAGCTATACGAAGAAGACTCCTTGATCACATTCCTTAAGATAGCTAGCCGGCGAGCTTCAATCTCCTTTTCTTGTTCCTTCTCGGACTTCATTGGAGGGTCTGGAGCAGGCATATGAGGTTTATGGACTAGTTCAGAGGCTGTAGAAAGTCGATCTGTGGCATTTGATGAAGAACAAGTCGCCGGACACTGTTTCTGCAGGGGGTGTCGATCGATACCCTCAGTGGTATCGATCGACACCATTTCATTCTGAGCTTCCTCGCGTGTGTTGTCGAGTTGCGATCGAGCTGGGGTCGAGATCTTAACGGCGTGAACGTCGATACTGGGGAGTGTCGAGCGACACTGGCCTTGGTGTCGATCGACACCATGTCTTGAAACAGAGTCTGTCGTGTGGTTTCCTGCGGGGTGTCGTTTTTCAGCCGAATTTTCATCATCTTAAGCCCAACGNGTGTGTTGTCGAGTTGCGATCGAGCTGGGGTCGAGATCTTAACGGCGTGAACGTCGATACTAGGGAGTGTCGAGCGACACTGGCCTTGGTGTCGATCGACACCATGTCTTGAAACAGAGTCTGTCGTGTGGTTTCCTGCGGGGTGTCGTTTTTCAGCCGAATTTTCATCATCTTAAGCCCAACGAAGCTCCTCTTCGTCCATGTTTCTTTCAAGCATTGCCTCAAACAAATCAACCTCATCCTCTGCACTTCTCATGGTAATAAAGTTGACAAACTTCTTCCGGTTGTGATCCGTCTTTGATGGAAAGAGACCTTCTTGCCTTCGAATTGTCTCGGTCATTTGAGCCACTTGGAGGTCCATTTTCTTTTGATGTGCAGTCAGTTGCTCGTACTTCCCACTAAAATTAGTGTAGAGATCATCAAGTTTCCCATTGAATCCTAAAGTCATCTTTTGCTGGCCTTCAAGAAGTTGTTCGAGCATGGACTTGGTTTCATCATCTTGTGGAGAGTGGTAAAAAGTGTTCCCATAGTTCCTTCCTTTGTCGATTGTTTTCTGATATCCTCCATTAAATGGCTTGTTGTAGAAAGGCTTGTTGCTTGGAAACTTCTGTCCATAGTTGTCACCAACATAGTTCACATCCTCTTCTTCCACTTTCTCATTTGTGTCTTCAATTCCAGCAAAAGAGACACTCTTCTTGTTAGTCTTCAACACGAAATCAAGCTTTTGATGCAAATCCCCGATCCTTTGAGCTTCAATATTGTTAACTCTCTTGGTTCTATCATATTCCATCCCACGGTTGTAAGAGCTTGCAGCCAAGTTCTCGATCAATTTGTAGGCACCATCCTTGGTTTGTGTCATAAAATTACCATTGCTGGCCGAGTTGAGAGCATTCTTGTAATCCCAATTTGCACCATCATAAAAGAGGCCTAGCAGCTGCTCCTCGGTGTAACCATAATGAGGACACTCCATCTTGTACTCCTTGAATCTTCTCATGCTTCACAAAAGGACTCACCGGTCAATTGCTGAAAACTGGTAATCCTATTCTCCAAAGCCATTGTCTTAGCTTTTGTAAAGAAACGGTCAAGAAAGGCTGCTCTAATCTCTGCCCAAGTGTGAAGAGAAGCTGGAAGTAGAGACTTGAGCCACTTTTCTGCCTTATCAGTAAGCGAGAAGGGAAAGAGCATGCACATGCTGTAGTCACTAGGAGCGCCATTGGTGGTGGTGTTGCACATACGTTCATAATCATCGATATGATCCAACGGGCTCTCATGAACATGGCCATGGAACTGATTTTGCTTCACCAAGGCAATCATCGGAGGTGTGACCTCATTGTTCTGACTGAGGGAACGAGCAGGACAAATGGCTGTCCGGTTTGAGTAGAAGGAATGTGGAGTATCTGAAACTCCAATGGAGACAGCTTGTTGAGGATTAGTGAGCAGCCGTCTTATTTCCTCTTGCATCTTCCTTATCTCCTCAAGAAGTACAACATTGTTGTTGTTGTTGCTTTCACACATTGTGATTATTGTTCCTGAAACACCAAAAATAAAACAAAAAATAAACTAGTTAGTAAATAAATAAAATAAAATAAAACCAAAGAAAACAAACAAAAATAGAAATCGATAAACTAGTATGCAAGTTTAATTGGTCCCCGACAACGGCGCCAAAAACTTGATACAAAAAGTTTTACCCTATATATTTCTAACTGCAAGTTCACAGCAAATATAAGTTATATTACTTAAGGATCGAATCCAAAAAGACCAAAAAACTAAACAAACTAATTTATATAAATTCTAACTTAAATGCAAGAGTAATGGTTTTGAGTTTTACTAACTAAAGCAAACAGTATGTAAATTATGAGGGTTTTGAATCAATTAAACCAAACGCTAGGGTGAGAACTTGAACAAAGAATCAATTCTAAACCTAAAAACGGGCAGTGTCGATCGACACTGGTGTAGTGTCGATCGACACCCGTCGGACAAAATCTATGGAAACAAGCAATGCAAACAAGCAATCCAACTCTTGCTGAGATTAACTATCTTAATTAAAACCTTAGAGCGACCAACTCTCACTGAGAAATCCTATGAAATTTAAACTAGCATTATCAAACCTATTTAATTTGTTCACTAACTATTCTAAACTAAGTCTCTTTGAGAAAAGATAGTTACCTCTCCTAAGACAATTCCAGCAATTTATTTACACTCTCGTGTATAATAAATTCCCTATAATCTAGTGATATATCTCGTATTTTAGCGGTTTTTATGATAATTAACATATATTTATTTATATTTTCGAGTCTATATTATTATTGTTAGAGTCCAAAAGAGTCATTCTAGGTGAATGGAGGAGTTTTGGTCACTTGGTGAATTAAGGAGAAATTATAGAGCAAAAGGAAACAAATAAATGGAATGACAATGCAGAATCAGTCCGAAGTTCCTTAAAGATCATGTTAGATGAAGGTCTTCCCAAAGGAATTTTAATCTCAAAGTTTTACAAGACATAGGAAATTGAGTTAGCTTCACTTTGACGGTTGTTTCAGCTCATTATGATTAATGGTTGAGGAGATATGACGGTTTTAGTGAAGACATATCATTCTGGCGGGCAGAAAAGGAAATTTCCCAAATTTCAAGATCAAGATTTTTTCTAAAATTTTTATGTTAATTCTCTAAACCTAAAATTCCTCCTAGACCTTATAAATACGGTTCTACAGCCATTGTTTAGGCTTATGCTTTATTTTTACTTTGAGAGAGTTTTGGGAGAAGATTTTCTAAAACCCTTCTTATTGATATTATTGCTTTATTTCANTATGCTTTATTTTTACTTTGAGAGAGTTTTGGGAGAAGATTTTCTAAAACCCTTCTTATTGATATTATTGCTTTATTTCAATTATTGCATGATGAATCGCTTGGCTATGCTTGAGTAGTTCATTAGTTAGGTTTAGGGTTCTTAAACTATGATGAATTTTTGTTAACCATAGCTTAAGTCATGTATCATTGATTTAACTCTTCTCTTAGATTGTTCTTAATGTTATGTTTTAGGTTGACCATCTAGAGTTTAGATTATATAAAATTTATTATGCATGAGAGTGCTAATAAATTGCTGGAATCAATCTTAAGAGAGCTAGCTATCTTTTCTCAAAGAGATTTGGTTTAGAATATTTAGTGAACAATTGAATCGGTTTTGTTAATGCTAGTTTAAATTCCATAGGATTTCTCAAAGAGATTTGGTCTTTCTAGGGTTTAAATTATTCTCTCAGGGAGAATTGGATTTGCTAGATAGAATTGTTCATGTTTTGGAGTTAATATTTACATACTCTTTGCATGACGGGTGTCGATCGACACCACATCAGTGTCGATCAACATTGCCCGTTTTAAGGTTCAGAATTGATTCTTAGTCGCAGTTCCCAAAAGCCTAACGTTTGTTTTAATTGATTTAAACCCCTTATAATTTACATATTGTCTGCCTTAGTTAGTTTAAATCAAAACCATTATCCTATCTTTAACTTAGAATTTAATTAAATTAGTCTGTTTAGTTTTTCGGTCTTCGTGGATTCGATCCTTAAGTACTATAACTGATATTTGCGGTGCACTTGCAGTTAGAAATACATAGGGTAAAACTTTGTGTATCATCTAGACTCAAGGTAGCTAATATATGAATCTAGCAATAAGAACATCTAGGAGAAGAGTTAATTAATGGTTCATAAATTAAGCTTAAGGTTAACAGAAAATCATCCTAATCTAAGAACTCTAAACCTAACTAATAAACTACTCATACATAGCCAAGCAATTCATCATGCAATAATCAATGAAGGCAATAACAATAAAAGGGTTTTAAGAAATCTTCTCCCAAAACTCTCTCTAAAGTAGAATAATGCATAAGCATAAACAATGACTTTAGAAAAGTATTTATAAGCTTCAGGACGAATTTTAGGTTTAAGAAATTAGCATGAAATATTAGGGAAAAATCTTGGAAAGTGGCTGATTCTCCGCAAGGTATCGATCGACACGAGGGTGGTGTCGATCAACACCATCTCCTGAATTTCCATATTCATTTCGTTTTCTTTTTTGTCTCTTAAAGCTTGTTCCATTTTTTCTCCATAAGTCTTCTAGATCCTTCCAAAGCTCTAAAACTCGTCCATGCATCTAAAATGACTCTTTTGGACTCTAATAATAGTAATATAAACTCTAAAATAAATAGAAGTATAAGTTTATTATCATAAAAACGGGTAAATATGAGATATATCAACTCTCCCAAACTTAGCTTTGCTTGCTCTTAAGCAAAACAAAACCAAACTGTGATAGAGGTTTGAAAATATAAAACTCACCTTGCTTGGAG